>VMDO01039548.1:0-12605 GCA_007922755.1 Pedetes capensis
ACTCAATATTATTGTTGCCATTCTCTGTTCTATGGGCATTAGGAATTCAGCAGTTGACATTAAGGGATTTTAAGTGTATTTCTATATCATTTTAATCACATATTATACCTGTTATAGTGGTTTGTCTTTATCTCTGGAAGTGCCACTGGAGATTATGATCTCAGAAGAAAGCTGCTTACTTCTTAGTCTTCTTAGACCCCCAAATAAAATAAGAAGTGAGTTTCACTCCTATATATGCCCAAATCACAAATTAGAAACAGAACATGAAAAAGCAAGCAATGCATCTCCTCCAAAAGGCCTTGATTCTTTAACCACTGAATCCAAAGATATTGGAACAGCTGAAATGTCAGACAAAGAGTTTAAAAGTTTACTTTTAAAGTTCAATGACTTCAAAGAGGACACAAGCAAATGAATGAAGTAAGGAAATAAATAGGGCTGGGATTTGGCTCAGTTGGTAGAGCACTTCACTGCAGTCTCTGAGTTCCTGAGTTCGATTCCCAGCACCGCAAAAATGGGAGAAGGACCTGGCAATCCACTCCCAAGGCAATCCCGAAACCGTTAGCCACTGAAAACCCTATGAGGGTTGCTATGAGTTGGATACTGACTTGAGGGCACCTAACAACAACAACAAGGAAATAAATAAAAGACATAGGCCAGACAGTCACCAATGTAGAAGACAAATTCAGCAAATGTATTCAGCAAGGAAATTGAGATTTTGAAAACAAACAAACAAACAAACAGAAATGTCACAAATAAAGAACTCAATAAACCAAATAAGAAACATAGTGGAAAGCATCCCCAGCAGATGATGCATGAGACAGAATATCATGAATGGAAGACAAAATTGAGGAAATACTACATTCAGATATCAACAAAGAAAAAAATTAAAAGAACATGACACAATTTTCAAGAACGTTGGGATATGATCAAAACACCAAACCTAAGAATCCATGGGGTAGAATAAGTAGCTAAGATAGAAACTAACAACATAGAAAACTTGGGGAAATTATAGCAAGAAATTTCCCAAATCTTGGGAAAGAAATGGACACCCAACTACAAGATGTATGAACAGAAAAAAACCTCCCAATGACACATAATTCAAATGTCAAAATTACAGAAAAAAATAAATAATTTTAAAAGATGCAAGAGAAAGACACCAACTCACAAAGGAAAACACATCAGAATTACATCACACTTCTCACCACAAACCCTAAAATCTAGGAAGGAATGGAATGATATATCCAAGCCCTGAAAATAAATAATTGCCAGCCAAAATTATTATATCCATCGAAGTTATCATTTAAAAATCTATGGAGAAATAAAGACATTCTAAGAAAAGCACATAGTACAGCAATACATGATCACCAAGCCAGGATTGTAGAGAATACTCAAAGGAATCCTACATACACAGGAGGTAGAAAGACAGTCTCTACCATGAGAGCACAGAAACAATAAGCTTCATAGGAGGAACAAACTAAAGAGTACTAGGAAAGATTCAGTTGTGTCTAACTCAAAAAACCAACAATCCCAGAATATAAATGAGGGACAAAGAAAAGAACGAATAGTATATGAACCAACAAGGAAAACACCCAACACAAGAACCAGCAAACCTCTCAATAATAACCCTAAATATAAACGATTTTAACTCTATAATTAAAAGACATAGATTAGCAGACTAGATTAAAAATCAAGATCCAACAATTTGTTGTCTGTAAGAAACACATCTCACTGGCAAGGACACCCACAGATTAAATGTGAGAGGATGGAAATTAATATACCAATCAACTGGAAGCCAAAAACAAAAGAAGGAGTAATCATTCTTATATCAGACAAAGTAGACTCCAAGTTAAAACTAGTCCAAAGAAACAAAGAATGTCACTACATATTAATAAAGGGAACAATCGATCAAGAAGTAACAACAACTGGCCAGGTGTGGTGGCACACACCTGTAATCCCAGCGGCTCAGGAGGCGGAGGCAGGAGGATTGCAAGTTCGAGACCAGAGGCAGCCTGTGTAACTTAGCGAGACCCTGTCTCAAAAAGTCAAAAAAGTGGGCTGAGGGAGCAGCTCAGTAGCACTTGCAAAGCACACAAGCGCAAGGCCCTGGGTTCAATCCCCAGGACTGTACTGAATATCGGTATACCCAACTTCACTGAAAAAAAAAAACCAACAACAATGACTGGACTTAATGGCACAGACACAATAATAGTGAGTGACTTCAATAACCCACTCTCATCAATAGATAGAATATCCAGACCAAAAAAGTCAACAAAGAAAATTTAGAGTTAAATACCACAATAGATTAAATGGATTTAATAGACATATACAGAATATTCCATCCAAAAGCTACAGAATACACATTCTTCTCAGTAGCCCATGGAAGTTTCTCTAAAACAGATCACATTTTAGGTCATAAATCAAGTCTCAACAAACACAGAAAAATAAGAATAATTTCATGTATCTTGTCAGACTATAATGGAATAAAACTAGAAATGAACACCACGAGACATTACAGAAACTATACAAATACATGGAGAATGAAAATACACTCTTAAATGACCAATGGATACTTGAAGAAATCAGAGAGGAAATTAATAAATTCTTAGAATCAAAAAAATGAAAATACAACCGACCAGAACCTTTGGAATGGAGCTAAGAGGCAAGTTTATAGCAATGAGTGCCTACATTAAAACATCAGAGTGGGCTCAAACAAGTAACTTAATGATTCACCTATAGATCTCAGAAAAAGAAGAACAAACAAACCCAAAAATGGTAGATGGAAATAAATAATAAAAATCAGAGTAGAAGTTAATGGAGACTAAAAGAATAATAAACAGAATTGAAACAACATGCTGGTTCTTTGACAAGATAAACAAGATTGATAAACTTTAGCCAAACTTACCAAAGAGAGAGAACATTCAAATAAATTAAATTAGAGGTGAAATAGGGAATAGTAAAACAGATACCAATGAAATCAAGTGAATTGTTAAGGAATGATTTGAAAAATTATATTCCAAAGACTGGAGAACTCAGATGAGATGGACAAATTCCTAGACACATATGACCTTCCAAAATTAAATCAAGAGTATATAAACAACTTAAGCAGACCTATAATGAGCAGTGAGATCAAAGCAGTAATAAAGAATCTCTCAATAAAGGAAAGCTCAGGACCAGACTGATTCATTGCTCAACTCTACAAGAGCTTTAAAGAAGAATTAACACCAATGCTTTTCAAGCTTTTCCATAAAATACAAATGTAAGGGATACTACCTCATTCATTCTATGAAGCCAGTATTACCATGGCTGCAAAACCAGACAAGGATACATCAAAAAAAGAAAACTACAGACCAATTTTCCTCATGAACCTAGATGCAAGAATCCTTAATAAAATATTTGAAAACTGTCAGCAAAGTAGCAGGATACAAAGTTAACACACAATAATCAGCACTTTTTTTATACCAATAATAACCAAGTGGAAAAAGAAACCAGGAAAATAATCCCATTCACAATAGTTTCAAAACAAATAAAATATCTAAGAATAACCTAAAAAGGGAGGTGAAAGACCTCTACAAAGAAAACTTTAAAACATTAAAGGAAGAAATTGATGAAGACATCAGAAGGTGGAAAGATCTCCCATGTTTGTGGAATGGAAGAATTAATATTGTGAAATGGCTATATTACTGAAAGCAGTCTACAGACTTAACTCAATCCATGTCAAAATCCCAATGACATTCTTCACAGAAATAGGGAAAGCAATCATAAAATTCATATGAAAGCACAAAAGACCCCAAATTGCTAAACCATTCCTGAGCAGAAAAAAACAATGCAAGGGGCATCACAATTCCTGATTTCAAACTATACTATAAAGGTATAGTAACAAAACTGCATGGGACTGGCACAAAACAGACATGTAGACAAATGGAACAGAAAAGGTTCCAGAAATAATCCCATGTATCTATAGTCACCTGATATTTGACAAAGGCAGCAAAAATATAAGTTGGAAGAAGGACATCCTCTTCAACAAATGGTACTGGGAGAAATGGGTATTCTCATGTATAAGAATGTAATTAGACCCTCATCTCTCACCTTGTACAAAAATAAGTTCAAAATAGATCAAAGACCTTAATGTAAAACCTGAAACTTTCAAACTGCTAGAGGAAAACATAAGGAAAACACTTGAAGACAGGCATAGGCAAGGACTTTCTGAATAGGACCCCCAAATGCAGGGAATAATAGCAAGAATTGACCAATGGGATTGCATTAAATTAAAAAGCTTTTGCACAGCAAAGGACACAGTTTCAGCATGAAGAGACAGCCTGCAGAATGGGAGAAAATCTTTGCTGGCTATACATCAGACAGGGGGTTAATATCTACAACACATAAAGAGCTAAAAAAAACTAAACTCCAAAAAAGCAAAGTATCTAATCAAAAAATGGGCAAAAGAACTGAACAGAGTCTTCTCAAGAGAAGTTATACAAATGGCCATCATATGAAAAAAATGTTCAACATCCTTAGCCATTAGGGAAATGCAAATCAAAACCGCATTAAGATACCATTTCACTCCAGTCAGAATGGCTACCATCAACAAAACAAGCAACAACAAATACCGGTGAGGTTGTAGGGAGAAGGGAACCCTTATACAGTGCTGGTGCAGCCACTATGGAAAATTGGTGCAGCCATTATGGAAATCAATATGGAGGTTCCTCAAAAAACTAAAAACAGAACTATCATATGACCCAGATATACCATTCTTGAGTACAAATCTGAAGGAATATAAGTCAATATACCACAGGAATATACCACAGAAACCTGCCCACCCATGTTTATTATGGTGTTACTATTCACAGTAGCCATGATATAGAATAAACTCACATGTCTATCAGTAGGTGAGTGGATAAGGAAATTCTGGTATATATACACCATGGGGTTTTATTCAACCATAAAGAAGAATGAAATTATGGCATTTGCTTGAAAATGGATCAAACTAGACATCACCATTTTAAGCAAAATAAGCCATAACACCAGAATGATAAGCATTGCCTGTTTTTTCTCATATGTGGATGTTAGACTTCAATACATACTTATTATGAAGACATATAGGTCACAAATGTAGAAGGGACCTATGAAGGGAAAGAATGGACCAAAGAAAAAGGGGAGGGACAAGAAGGAAGGATAATGGGAGAAAAGAAAGAAAATATCACATATGTTGCCCTTGGGATGTACATATATACATAGATACACTTACAAGATGACAACCAGGGTGAAGGATCCAGCAGCCAACTCCTGAAACAATTAGCCATTGAAAACCCTATGTATAACAGAGAAGTACTATCAAATATAATGCCAGAAAATGAGCCCTCCAGGGTGAAAGGCATTCAAGAAACGACTGGGGAAAAGTTGCCTCCTTAAAGTAAAGTTGATCTTCGTGATGGGAATGGAGTAAAGCCCCTGGGACTGCCTTCTGCTGATGTAGCAAGGACTCAAAATGAGAAAAATCACAGTGACTGCAACAATGGGCTCAAACATAAAAAGATTATGTGTATGGCACCGTGTTGGGTAGTGTTTCATTGTGCTGTACATAGGGTCACTATGAGATGGACTCGACCAAACCTAACAACAATGACACAAAAAATACATACAAGTAGAATGGGGACCATTGGGGAGGGAGGAGATGGAGGAGAGGGTCATGAGAGAGTAAGGGGGAAGTGTACATGAGTGTACAATGAATGCATGTATGAAAATGTCATAATAACACCCATAAGTTGAACATCAAAAATTACCAATAAAAATAAAATAAAAAATAAAAAATAAACAGATGAATAAATTGTATGTATAATGAAGTATTATGTAGCAATGGAAAAGAGAAATCTACAATTACATGCAATGTTGCGAATGAAACTTATAGTATTAAGCAAGATAAACCAGTCACCAAAAAATTCCAATTTTGACATAAATATAAAAACAGCTAGGACTAATCAGTATTAGAACTAAATAGAACTAATTTGTACTCAAGATTGAGTTTATATTTGTGGAGAGACTAAGTTTATATTTGTGGGAGCCTCAGAGGCGATTTCTTGGTTACTGGTCAGGTCTTGTGTATGGACTTTGGATGTGGTCAGTGTGTGAACATTCCATGAGCTGTACATTTATCATATATGCATTTTTATGTACATCATACTTAAGTTTTTAAAAATTAAGATTACATGTACACATAAATAAACCAAGGATAAAAATAAGGTGTGGTTATGTGTAATATTATTTTCTATAAGAACATGGACTGTAGGTACAGATGTATAAATAGACATAATCTGCCAATATCCATAAGGAAGGACCTAGCTAAATTTTCAGAGATTTTCTGGACCCTGTACTTCAGGCCCAGAATTTTAAGGAAGCTGAAGCTCAGAATACTACAAAGTGAAGACTCCTTAGGTAATCTTATTATCTTTTGCCAAACAAAAGCCATTTCCACGATGCTGAGTGCTGCCTACAATACTACTACTAGTACAAAGCCTTGTGCTTAATTGGTACTTGATCTACAGTTATTAATTTTACTGAAAACATTTTATTCAAGAATATCCAAAATGCACTGGGCATGGGTGTACATACCTCGAATCCCAGAGACTTAGGAGACTGAGGCAAGAGGGTCACAAGTTCGAGGCCAGAGGCAGCCTACATAACTTGGTGACCCTACTTCCAAATTTAAAAAAAGAAGTTAAAAATGGGCTGGGAATGCAGCCTAGTGGTAGAGCACTTGCAAAGTATTGAAAGGTCCTGGATTCAACTCCCAAGTATCAGGGGAAAAAAAAGTAATATCCAAAATGGAGACTGAGAAAATTACAGAAACTTAACATGTGTTATTGTTGGTTTTGTTAGGTGCTATCAAGTTGGGTCTGACTCATAGAGACCCTATGTACAACAGATTGAAACACTACCTGACTATTGCCACGCCCAACACTGTCAGTGCTTCTCTGCTATTCATAGGGTTTTCGATGGCTGATTGTTTCGAGAGTGGGCTGCCAGGTCCTTTTCCCAAGCCTAAAGCACCTCGTATTCCCAGGTGGTCTCCCATCCTAGTACTAACCAGGCCCAACCTTGTTTAGCTTCTAAGATCTGATGAGATCGGATGCCAGGGTGGTATAGCTGTAGACTCTAAGAACATGTAGATTACTCTTATTGCCTTGATGGGGTATGATATTACAAGGCCCTGCTCCAACAAGCCCTCTTGAGTTGTTCTTTTGCAGAATAAGCTGCCTTGTCACCTGTCAATTCTTAAATAAAACTGTGTCTGCAAAAGAGCTTCAACAATTCCTCTCTACTCCTATCATCATATGCCTTTGGAAAGAAAGGTTAAAAGCATAGTTGTTTGGATTTTAGTGTTTTTTATTAGTAATCTTTTGGTTACTGTACAACTTAATGGGTTCCATTATGACATTTCCACATGCACATCATTGTACACTGCTCATATTATTGTATTTTTCCTTCTCATACGTACAGCCTCTTCAACAAATAGTGCTGGGTTTAATGTTTTAATGGTAACTTCTTCAAAGCCTATTATCACATTTTTCCTTCTGTACATTATCACTTTCATGTATTCCTTTTATATCTAATTGAGTCCAACTTATAGCAAGTATTGTCTGGGTTTTGATGCTGTCTTCTGCATGGAAGCTTCCTCAAGGAAATGGACTACACTTGAAAGAAGTTCTCAAGGTTGATCTGATTGGTCCTTGTTTTATGACCTAAAGACAAGCATTCCATATCTACAAACTAGAATATTTAATAATTTTGTTCAGGTGAACTGAGAATTCTCTTTGAAATATGATCAAAATAATTTTAGTAAGAATCCTGATATGTCGTATGATTTATTCTATATTTTGAATAAAATCCTTATGATGAAACTATCTGTTTTACTCTGTCCCTACATTGCATGTTATACATGAAGGTTTTGAAGAAAACATAATGTAAGGAGTCAGTGAGTTTTCAGCCCTAGGATTTTGGTGATTTTAAGAATACTCACCAAGATGACTCAATTTGGCTCTCCATTCTACTTTTCATTGAATATAATTACCACAGCTTCAAAAGCTCATATGAAGATTGATTTAAAGTTCTGTCATCAGATTTTTCTTTGAAGTCGCCTTTTGTATCTTCAATATTGTGGGTTGGCTTCAGATTTAAAGTGTTCTCTTGTCAATAATTATTCTCCCAAAAAAGATAATAGTTACTTTCCCCATATACTATATTAAAACTTGAAGCATCAGCTTTCTAGCATTTCTGAGTCTATAAAGAAGATTGTGCATGGAAAAAATACAGAAACTAGGGAGTGATTTGGAAAGAAGGTTTAAGTTCCATGATCCTGCTCCTCAAATGCCCAGGATCCTAATCAGATTTTTCAAGCCAATTTGAGTTGGCAAAAAAACTAAATTTCTTTAGTGAAGTATTTCTAAAGATGATGGAGAAAGGCATTAAGGAACCCCTAAATTCTAGACATTGAACATGGGAAACAGGAGAAGAATTGATGCTTTTGAATTATGGTGCTAGAGACGATTACTGAATATACCAGGGAGTACCATAAAATCCAATGGAGCTGTCCTAGAAGAAGGGCAACCAGAATGCTCTTTGGAAGCAAGGATGGTTAGACTGCATTCTACATATTTTGGACATGTGGTCAGGAGAGACCAATCTTTGGAGAAAGACATCATGTTTGGGAGAGTGGCAGGTCAGTGAAAAAAAAAGGAGAACCCTACACCAGATGGACTGACATAGTGTCTGCTACAATGGGCTTAAACATAAATAAGATCGTGTGCCTGGCACAGAATCAGGGAGAGTTTTGTTCCACTGTACATGGGGTCACTATGAGGCAGATTCGACTCGATGGCACCTAACAACAATAACAAATTCTAGAAAGGAAACCAGAAAAAACTGGTCAATTTCATAAATGTTTAAGCTCTTCAGTATTTGATGAAGATAGTCCTCAGTGAAGGAGGGTCAGGGAAATCAAATGTTAAAAATAAGGTTGCAACTTTTCATTTATTTGAAACAGCTCTGATGCAGAGCTTGAAAACTAGAAAGAAAATGAAAGAATAAAATACTCCAGACAGCACAGTAGGTGGAAACACGAGCAAGGAGTGTTGTCATGGTAACAAGATAAAGCCCAGGCTCCTCCTTAACGGAAAGATAAAAGGTGTTTTTGTACACTGGTCTCTTCTAGTTTTGCTCTCAGTTTAGGCTAATCATTTCCACGCCCAGGTGCCTATGTGTGTACATACACACATATATTGTACACATGGATTATTTAAGTAAAAAAGTCAGTTTAACCCTCTGAAACTCCAACCCTTTCCCAATGAAGACATTATGTGTTTGAATATTAGAGAAAAGAGAAGTGAACGGAGATGGATATTATTAGAAACCGGGACTTAATCTAAACCTAGAGGAATTTTGAATCTTATCATCATCTCAATAGGATTAATAAAGCACTGTAGGGCAAAATAATTTATATTTGTACAAACTAATGAACCAGGCAATCTTTTTTTCTCAGTATTGAGGTATTGAACCCAGTGCCTGACATGGGCTAGAGAAGTGCCCTACCACTGAGTTACACCCACACCCCTTTTGTTGATTTTCATTTTGAGACAGAGTATCACTAAATTTTGCAGGCCGCTAGTGGCCTCAAACTTGCAATCCTCCTGCCTCACCCTTCTGAGTCACTGAGATTATAGTTATATGCCAGAATTCCTGGCTCAGTCTTCAAGAACTAGAATAATAGCAGCCACATTCTAGCAAAATGAGATCAGAAATGTACATATGAGCCAGGTATGGTGGCATATACCTGTAACCCCAGCACTCAGAAAGCTGAGGTAGGAAGATTGCAACTTCCAGGCAAGCCTGAGCTATACAGCAAAACCCTGTCTCAAAAAATAAAGGAACTTACATATGTATGTCTGTAGTTTTATACATGCATATATTGATTTATTAGATATTTATTTAGGATCTATCATAAAAATATTAGTACCTAAAATGAAATTGAGGAAATATAAAAAATAATAAAATGAAACAACTTCTTTTTCAAAGCATCTAAAATTGCTTTAGGGTGATATATGGATGAAATTATCTTAATAGTTATATATTTATTTTGTTTCATATTAGAAAAAAATATAGTCAGGTATAGTGGCTCATGCCGGTAGTCCCAGCACTTAGAGGCTGAAGCAAGAGGACTGTCATGAGTTCAAGGCCATCATAGGCTACATAGCAAGTTCTAGGCCAGCCTCAGCTATAGAGTAAGACTTTGTCATTTCTATATATTTACTTGAGGCAGGTGATAAAAGAGAACAAGTAACAAGCAGAGCTACAAAAGGGACTGATACAGATATTACTGTTCCAGCCCAAGTGCACTAGAGATTTTTAACAGTTGGAGTTGTAAATGAAAGCTTTATGGAAGGGATGGAATTGGAACTTGGAACCTAAGGAAAGGTCCCTAAGGGTGGGAGTGGAATTAGGCTGATTGATGCATAGTCCAGGTAGAAAAAAGCAGTGTGAGAAAAGGTGACACTGAGAATCTTTTAGAAATGTATGACTTGGGAAGGAACGTTGAAGGCTGGGGGTGTAGCTCAGTTGATAGAGTGCTGCTCTGAGCTCTCTGAGGCCCTGGGTTTGATCCCCAGCACTGCAGAAATGGGAGAAGGATGTGGTAATCTACTCCCAAGACAATCCAAAACAATCAGCCATTGGAAACCCTATGAGGAGCTGGGCGCAGTGGCACACACCTGTAATCCCAGCGACTGGGGAGGCAGAGGCAGGATTGCAAGTTCGAGACCAGAGGCAGTCTGCATAATATAGCGAGACCCTGTCTCAAAAAAAAAGTAAAAATGGGCTGGGGGTGTAGCTCACTGTTACAGCACTTGCAAAGCATGCAAGTGCAAGGCCGTGGGTTCAGTGCCCAGCACCACCAAAAAAAAAAAAGAAAAGAAAAAGAAAAAGAAAAAGAAAAAGAAAAAAAGAAAGAAAAGGAAAGAAAAGAAAAAAGAAAACCTTATGAGCGTCACTATGAGTTAGACCCAACTCAACAGCACCTAATAACAACAACAACATTGGTCATTTGGGGGGTGTGCCAATATTGGTGTACTTATGTAGGAGAATGTGATTATTTCTAGAAGATAAAGGCTGACTTACTTAGGGGCAAAGTTTCTTGATGTAGCCTTCTTTTAACAGGAAGAAAGTGTGTGGGGGGAGGAGGGAGAGAGAGAGAATGAGAATGTGAGACTGTGAAAATATGTGCCAAAATGTTCACAACAGTAAATGGTGTAGGGTAGACTTATGACACAATAATAACTAAAGCTTTTTATACATTTCAACCAAGAAATCCCAGGTCTAGGAAATAATAAGAAATGAAAAACAAAGAGCAGGTGACATCTTAGTGTTCGTTTGTGTGGTATGGTGATACAGGCATTTAGAGAAGGGAAAGAAGCACATGTGTCTAGAGCTAGACGACCACCCACCAATCCTAACTCATGATGTAAAAAAATCATATAATGAAGCAAAACAGGAGGTGTCTTCCCACTGGGAGGATGCCAGCATTGTGTGGCTATGGAAAACAAACTCCCAATCTATGTCCCCTGATACATGGCCACTGTTCCATGGCCATGTACCACAAACACTCTAGCTTGATTAAAAGCAAATATCCTGGAATATCCTGGAAAGAAACAGACAAAAAAAAAAGTGTTTGGATCACCTAGTATCCAGAATTTTCTACACACTGAAAGAATTTTAAAGTACCTTCACATTCTGGTACTTCAGTATACTTAATAATACATAGAAAAACATTACTGGATTTATACTTAGGTGTACTGACATTACAAAATAAGGTAACTATGCATGCGCTTGACAACATTTTACTGAATATTTTTATTATAAGTTTAATAGATTTTTATCTAACACTACCTAAACTCAGCTTCCTCTTGGTATTAACTATGACAAAGCTCCAGCAACCAACAGATGTTTTGCAACAATTAGCAAGTTTTGATGTGCTAATAGTTTCTAAATGACAACAGCTTCAAGCAAGGTAAACAAGACATTAAATTGAGTTTCAAATCATTAAAATACTACAAAGAAGGCTCATCCATATGCACACATAAATTCAATTATATACCATGTACCAAACCTTAATGATCAAAAACAATTAAAGATATGACTCCTAAATGTAACCCAGATATTTTGTACAGGAATAAATAAAAAAACCCAGATAATTAGTATATACATAAAATTGGACACTCAAATTTACAGGTGATTTAAGGGACTTGAGTCTCCAGGGTTAAAACTCAACCCCGAACAAGATGAAACTTCAGTATCTAGCACACAGTACATAGCTGAGAAAGCCAGTTAATCTATTCTGAATACTTGTTCAGATTATTCAAGACTAATTTTCTTTTCTGGAAAATGTGAACACTGAGACTAGTGATAGGTAATTTTATGTGATGATTTAGATGGGCCATAGTGCCAGATATTTAGTTAAACGTTATTCTAGTCTTTTTTTTTTTTTTTCCGGTACTAGGGGATTGGATCCAGGGTGCTCCACCACCAAGCTGGACCTTCAACCCCAATCCCCACTCTCTCTC
>VMDO01039549.1:0-12575 GCA_007922755.1 Pedetes capensis
AAGTGGACCCAATATAAGTGGGGAAGAGACTTGTGGGAGGGAATAGACCATGGGGAAGAGGGGCAGGGGAACAATGTAGAATGGTAAAGAGGGAGCGAGAGAGAAAAGATTCCAAAGTCAGGAAGCAATTCTACGAAAATACAAAAATATAATGGTACAACTCATGACTGTCATTACATATTAACTAAAATTCTTACCTTTTCTTGTTTTTTTATTTCATTCTATAAAATGTTTTAGGAGATGGAAGTGTAAGTAATCCTGATTTGATAGCTGCATAATGTATTTATCAACTGTCTTATCACTCTGTACCCCACCAATATGTATAAATAAAATACTAATATAAAGAAAAGATATGTTAGCTTAGATATCTTTCAAATATTTGTACACATGGAGAAGATTATATTCTCTTACAAATATACACAGTGTGCTACATGTTCAAAAGAGTTTTCCTTGGAGCAATAAATTCTAAGACTTTTGGTTTTGTTTTTCTTTGTTTTTTGTACTGAGGGTTAAACTGAGGGCCTTGTGCTTGCATGCTTTGCAAGTGCTGTACACTGAGCTTCACCCCCCAGCCCATTTTATTTTATTCTATTTTATTTTATTTTTTTACTTTTTGTGACAGGGTTTCACTAAATTACGCCGACTGCCCCTGATCTTGCAGTTGTGATCCTCCTGCTCTGTTTTCCCAGTTGCTGGGATTACAGGCATGAGCCACCAGCCCAGCAAATTCTAAGAATTTTATATTAATCTGAGTTGATGAGTTCTTCAGGACTGGTATGATTTTGACATTTATTATAAAATGACAAATTATAATTACATATATTTACAAGGTACAATGTAATGTAATATAATTTTTTAAAGGTGCCAAACAAAGGATCAGAGTACCCTAGTGAGAGTTTACCCTAATCTAATCATTTGGGGTGCTCAGGAATGCAGTGATTGGAGACTCTATCCATAAATGACTTGCTTGGCAAGCATATTTGTTATTTTAACTAGCAAAATGCAGAGGTAAGGTGCCTCAAGATTCATTTCAATCATTTGATTAATGGTGACATTTTCTATTTTCTTTCTCAGCCATTCTTAGGGGATGGTTTAAGAGTTGTAGATATATGTGTTACATGTAGATAGCAAAATTCACTGATTTGGAAAGATAATAGCTAGTTAGCTAGTATTTTTGGTCTACTAAGAGTATGGAAAATTTCTGAGAAGGCCTTGAAGCCAATTTACTTTAATATATCATTGGTAAGAATCACATCACATGATCATTTTTTAAAAATCATTGTTGAAAGAATGGATTGACACAATTGTCTCTTCTCAATTTTATCCACTTTCTGTGGATTTTACTGAAATTTGAGTTTAATATAGGGCTAGATTGCAGGTGACCCCTTAAAAAATAATACATAAGGTAAAATTTACAAAGAAAATTGTAACTACTGGAGATTGAAAACATGAAGGTCAACCAGAACGTATGAAACTGTGAGTGTACCAAGTGCAAGAAAGCAATAGGTTCTTTTCTCTAGAGTCAAGCAGATGGAAAACATATGGAGACAGAGTACTGAAATGGCAGGAATTCCACTGCCAATGTTGTCAACACAGTGTAGTAAAAGGGGCACATAGTGAGTCTACAAAGACATATATTGACTCTGTTATTAATTACACTTCAACCCAGGCAAGTAAATTAACATTTTTTTATCTCAATTTCCTTCATCCTAACAGCGATAATACTTTCTGAATTTTCTCATGTAATATTTTTGAAAATAAATGAAGAAATTGGCTACTTACATGGTTTGTCATCTGTAGATGCAATTGTTATAGAAACTTTCATGCATATCTTATACAAATTGTAACAATAAATAATTATAGACAGAAGAAGTTTATAATGTCAGAATAGATTCAAACTACTATGCTTTCTGTAGATTAGGTTGTTATTTTTATTTGAAAAGTATGGACATGGCATTTGTTGAGTATATTATGGCCCAGGTACTCTAATAAGAACTTTGTGTTTTATCTCAATGTTATAGAATATATCTCTACTTTCTGAAGTATTTTATTATCATTGTATATTAGAGATAATATAAATATTTATGGCTGAATAATTTGCTTAATATTACACAGGCACCAAGTGGTCAAATACTGGATTCAATACAGTACTGAATGATGATTACATAGCTTATATTCTTTTCAAATGTTTTATGTGTAAGTGCAAAAGACCTTTCCATTTTGACTTACTCTTCTTGTACTTTTATATGTCTACAAATTTTGTACAAGAAATCTTTTGTAATGCTAAACATGTAATTTAATAATACAAACTCATCATTTGTTTTCTTAAGCCAATGTCAACATTATATCCAGATAGACACACTATTCTAACACTTAGGCAATTAGAAGGAGAGTAGATGTTGGTAAGAAGAAAACAAAAGATAATTTTGAAACCTGGCTCAGTCTGAAAAAGAAGACAAATTAAGTTAAGGCACTGCAAAATATTTGTCAATAATATGTTTTGATAGGTTGACCTCCTAAGAAAACAGTTATATAGGTGACAGCAGGAGTGGGGAGTAAGAAGGTGGCAAAGCTAACTTTACATTCTTTTCTTTTATCCAGTCTCAGCTTGTCCCTATGTTCTTCTGTCTTCATATGGAGAAATATATGGACAAGAAAAGAGACAAATGCTTCCAAAATGGACATACCCAGTGTAGATTATAGAGACCATAAGATGCTTGATGCACAAGTCTATCTGCTGTTCATCCTGGGATTCCTTATCACCCAGTATAATATTTAACCCACAGTAGAAGGACAAAAAAATACTTGTTGAAATAAATCATCTCTCTTAGAACTGGTGGCTAACATGTAACTTACCAGGTTGTGTTTTAAAAAATATTGGGAAAATGGTATGTTACAGCTATAGTCATTGAATAGAAACTAGTTAGCTGCCTTATGCCCAGTCAGCATTTAATAACTGTGTAGTAAGTTTATATTACTATCATTTTTAGGCTCTGATTTTGGACTGACAGAATGATAGGTCCCTCCAAATATCTGTCAGCTTGTACTGCTGTGGGGGCTTATGTGTTGCTGTGATGGTGAAAGCTATGCCATCAGTATTTCAGACAGGAGCAGTGCCACTCATGGTGGGTAGGTTTCAGTTGAGCTTCCAGACTAAGACTAGGGAGAAAAACCTGGCAGCCCACTTCTGAAACAATTAGCCATTGAAAACCCTATGAATAGCAGAGAACTGTCAAAAATAGTGACAGAAAATGAGTCCCCCAGGCTGGAAAGCATTCAAGAAACAACTGAGGAAGAGTTACCTTCTCAAAGTAGAGTCAATCTCACTGATGGGAACAGAGTAAAACCCCTGGGGCCTCCTTTTGCTGATGTGGCACGACTCAAAATGATAAGAAACATAGTGGCTACAACTTGGGCTCAAACATGAAAAGATGTGTGCATGGCACAGTGTTAAGTAATGTTTCATCCTGCTGTACTTAGGGTCTCTGTGAGTCAGATCTGACATGATAGCATCTAAAAACAACAATGATGGGTCAGAAAACAAAGCTGAAAATCACAACAAGGGAGGGATCAAAAACTTAAGATATCAGCTATAGGTTAATAAATTCCACATGTAAGGCTTTGGTATTGCCTTGAGTTTTAAAATAATGAGAGAAAAGAAAGTGCGATACATGGTTGGTTTTATTATCTGCAGTGAAGTTTGTATGGGAGCTTCTTTGGAAGACTTCTAATCCTTCCTCTAGAACACACTTTGATTAAGATGAAAGCTGAGCCCTCTCATTCTGATTACTTCCACATTGCATGGTTAGGGTCATCTACAAAACAGCTGTTATTTTGCAGGGCACATGAATAGGAAGAGTGTCATAAGTTGAATTTTCCAGAACAAATAAAAATATAGGGTAGATCTGTTCTATATAAAAAGAGATCTTTGGCAGTCTCTTTTTTGACACACACACATGCACATACATATTGAATTGATTATTTCATTTGATTGTTTTGACTGATTTCTTGGTTGAATGGATTGTTATTGGAGAAAAAAATAGTTTTTCAACCATTTCTAAAATTTCTTTCTGATCAAATAATATACATATTAGAATTGTTTTAAAGTTATTTCTTTATATATTATCTTGTTAATATTTATTTTAACTCAAATAATTGGATGTGGCAAATTAAAAGATCAAGTAAGTTTGTAAAGGAAAGAAATGTCAGTATATGCTTTCTTCTATAACAGTGTTTTAAAGAGATAGATAGTGAATAAGAAAAACCTATTATTATGTTACTTCTGTTCAAATTGTTTGATACTGAAATTGGTTTGTCAGACAGCTTGTAATCTTTCCTTCCTATTATCCCAATACCTTTATATTGCTCTTAGGGTCAAGTTTCAAAATTCCTAGTAGCAAGCGCTTACTTCTGATGGATTCTTTGCATTTTAAAATTAATAATATACTGTACAAAATCTGTATATGATATCATTTTTCTAAAAGAACCAAATATGAAATCACAAACAAATCATTTAAAAATAAATACTATATGTATACAAAATACACACATAATAATATTATATACTCAGACAAAAAGAAAATAGTAAATTTGGAAGAAAAGATGCTTTATATTGGGCTGTATTTGTTATTATTATTATTATTATTATTATTATTATTATTTTGTGGTACTGGAGGTTGGATCCAGGGCCTTGCCCTTGCATGCTCTGTAAGTGCTAGACCACTGAGCAGCAACCCCAGCCCAACTTTTTTACTTTTTTTGAGACAGGGTCTAGCTAAGTTATGTAGACAGCCTCTGGTCTTGAACTTGCGATCCTCCTGCCTCAGCCTCCCAAGCCTCTGGGATTGCAGGCGTGTACCACCATGCCCGGCTGTTTTATTTATTTGTTAATTTATTTAATTTTTCTGATAAGTGGGAATTGAATCCAGGACATCACACATACTTGGCAAATGCTTTATCACTGGGCTGTTGATTTTGAAACAGGGTCTAAGTTATGCAGGCTGTCTTTGGCCTTGAACTTGCAATCTACCTGCCCTCAACCTGCCACGTCACTGGGATTACAGGTGTGTGCCACCATTCCTGGCTGGCTGTATTAGTTTTATATTGCTGTACAATAAATTTTCATAAACCTAGCAGCTTAAAACACCACTTATTCATTCTTTCAGTTCTATAGTTCAGAAATCCAGGCACAGCATGATTGAGTCTTCTGTTTTATGTCTTATAAACCAAAAATCAAGTTGCCAGTGCATGTGTTCTCATTTAGACTTCTGACTTCTCATTCTTCCTCCAAGCTCATGTGGATGTGAAGGGAAATTTCCTTGCTCTATTGTATTGAGGTGTCGGCTTCCTTGTTGCATGTTTAAAATGGTCCCTCTATTATCAGGTCCTTGATACAGCCCACATTCTTTGCCACTGAGATGTTTTGTGGCATATTTCTCTTATGTTTCAAATATATGACTTCTAGAAGATTCTAGACCCTTTTGAAGAACTAACCTGATTAAATCAAGAGCACCCAGGGTAGTTGTCTATCTTAAGGAAAACTATTTTTTGTTTGTTTGTTTGTTTCATACAGAACCTTAGCTATGTAGCCCATGCTGGTCTTGAACTTGTTATCTTTCTGCCTCAGTTTCTCGAGTGCTGGGACCACAGGCATGTGCCACCACATTCAGCTCCAAGGAGAACTATTTCTAGACCTTAATTGTCTCTGCAAAAAAACTTTCACAGCAGTATTTGATTCAATAAGTGGTAGAAATAGTATCATACCAGGAGAAGATTTGAGCATTATCTTAGTTCTGCCTATTAAAAGGACTTTAGAAAATATTGTGCACAGAATTTATATATTTTTTATTCTGATCCCAACATGTTCTTATCTTCCTGACCACTGATGTCTTATGCAAATCAGTTCAACCAAAACTAATTTATTGACTATTTGAAAAGTCTTTCTTTTTCTATTTTATCTTCTGCACATTTTATTTAATCTATCAGAAAGAACCTTGGTTTTTTCTTCATCTTTTCATCTTCTATTTTTCTCAATGCTTAAGTTCAAATTCCAAAAGCTCTTTAACTTTTCCCTTAACATTTCTTCCTGAAATGATTATTTTTCCATGCTTTTAGTCTACATGGCACATTCATGTTTAGATTTCTACGCAGTGTAGTGGAAGTATTTTCAGTAGAGGCCCACTTAATTTTTCGAAGGTAAAGAAATTGGAGATCATGCACATCCTACATATCAAGCCACCCTGTTTGTATCAGCTGATCAGTTAGAGGAAAGTTTTCAGTAGAGGATTAAGAGAACTCAGTTATTTAAGAAAGACAGGAAAACACCTTGTTACTTGAGATTTTTCTTTGTTCTGATTCAGAAACACATTGACTTTTTAATATTAATTACAACTATTTACTGTTCAGAGCTTATATCATAATTACCAAGCAAAATAGTAGCAATTATGCATCTCATTAAATACATAAAAGATTAATTGTGGGTTTAGTCCTTTTTGGGGGGGCTGTGTTTGTGTATCTATAATGAATCATTTGTGCGTAAGTTTCTCTGCAGTTGAAATGCAGAATGCAGAATAGAGAAGATATTTTGGAATCCTACCCAGGTTTATATCCTTGCCCTGAATGTAGCGAAAGGATATAACATGCTTGAGACTCATTTGTAAAAGGCCAATAGCAACTACATTTGACAGGGATTTGTAAAAAATTATGTGACTTTCCAAACTGTGTGGAATAAGTAAGTAGTAGTTATTTGTTTCTTTTTTCTCTACCTTCTCTCTCACAAGTCCCTAAAATTTGAAGTGGTGTGCATTTTACCCTATTCAAAATTCTTTGTGTTAATATGGAGAAAATTATATATTACCCTATGCCAAATAATATTTAAATATATAAAAATATGCTGTGAAAGATAGAATACAAAATTAAAACATGTCTACTCTAAATCCCCCAAAAGAGATTTGATCAGGTTGAAAATACTAACACATTAAACAAACCAGCACACAAAAAATTCCAAAATGAGGTAGAGAGGTAAAATCATAGGTTTGTATTGGAAAATAGGCTAATATCTGCAGTATCTGCTTCAGGAAGAGGCAAGGGAGACTGTACTGACTTTGAATAGTTTACACTGGAATATACTTATTCAACATTCTAAATGTGTTATATGAATATAAACATTCTGTGTTGTGAGAATAGATATACCTCTTTACATGATAGTTTATATTTTTCTTATAAATTCATACAGTTTACATATGGGGTAAACAATCAGATTTTATGTGCTTAACCATTATGAGTCTGCCTCCTGAGAAACAAAGTTCTCTTGCTCTCCATAGTGATGGATTCAGAAATTTAATGTCTCAAGACTGAGTCCCAATTCCTTTTATAGACTGCTTTCTGGAATTGTATAAAGGCTTAATGATGAGAGGGAAGATTGAGAGTGTGAGAATGATGGAAAAGAAGTTTGTTTTCTTACTCTAATGTGGTTACTAAGACAAAGCACATCAACATGTTAGATGTGTTTTATAGGGATGAAATAAGACATCATTATATATGCTTGAAACATCTTTTAAAAGTCAGTTATTCTGTTTCACAACTTAAGTATTTTTTATTATTTATATTTTGTGGTCTGGTGGGCTAAATTCAGGGCCTTGTGCATACTTTGTAAGTGCTGTACCACTGAGCCCCTTCTTTATTTTTAATCTTGAAATAGGGTTTCACTCATTTAAACAGGCTGCCTCTGGCCTCACACTCCTGATCTTCCTGCCTTAGTCCCAGGTCCCTGGGATCACAGGTGTGATCTATCATGCGCAGCTAAAACTTAAGTATTTTAAAGTATTTTTTTTTTTCAAGTACTGGGGGTTGAACCCAGGGCCTCAAGCTTGCATGCTTTGCAAATGCTGGAACACTGAGCTGCATGCCTAGCCCATTTTTTTACTTTTTTTGAGACAGGTTCTCGCTAAATTATGCAGACTGCCTCTCATCTCAATCTTGTGATCCCCCTGCCCCTGGGATTAGAGGCTTGTGCCACCATGCCCAGCATTTAAAGTAAAAGTTTCTATAATGGATATTTCCAAGTATAATCAATTATTAATATACTAGTAAGATAACTAGATTTACAAACTATTTTGTCTGCAGGAAGAAACCATCTTTCTCGTCTATTAGTACTTCATAAGAGCACAGGAGAGACAAATACTGAGAAAACATTGAAAATTGTTAGAAAGAATGATGTATATAAACAGGATTAATGAATGTCGGACCTCTTAAGAAGGCTTTGGGGCCATCAGCAACAGGACTAAGAATAAAGTTGAGTGAAAAAAAAATGCCTGTAAAATTGTGAAGAACCTTTGTCAAATGTCTTCCTTACACAAATATGAAGATAAACCATCAAATTTACATATTATTATCAAATTTACAATATTATTGACATTTATAAAATGTATTCAAGTCAAAATATATATTGAATGGATATTACATATTAGAAACTGTGCTAATTTATGTTGATACAAAATTAATAAAACATCCTCTCAGTGTTCTAGTGGTTCACAAGGGTAACAAACTTTACCCAGTGGTAACACTGGCAATTCATGATTTTAAGGCATCATAAAAATGTGATGATAGTGGCAAGTTCAGAGTACTAGGAAATCATAAAGGAAGATGAAATAGCTCAAAATATGAATAAGTCAAGCAAAGATTCACAAAATATTAAAACCATAATGAAATGTAAAAATAACTTGGAATTTACAAGACTGACAAAGCCAGAAGAACAGATTACCTGGAGGATAGTCTGGCTAAAATGTCGGCTATCCCCTGAGCAGGTGATCTTGGTCCAAGTAACCTGGCTGGTACTATATCCCCAGCTATCTGACAATTTCATGTGCATCCATCTCAAATCTGACACCTCCATCGGAGTATGACGTTCCTTTTTTTTTTTCCTTTTCTTTCTTTCTTTCTTTTCTTTTTTTTTCTTTTTTCTTTTTTTTTTTTTTTTTTTTTTTTGCAGTACTGGGGGTTGATCCCAGGGCCTCGCACTTGCATGCTTTGCAGGTGCTGTACCCCTAACCTGCACGTCCAGTCTATTTTGTTACTTTTTGAGATAAGATCTTGCTAAATTATACAGACTGTCTCTGGTCTTGAACTTGGGATCCTCCTGATTCTGCCTCTCTAGTCTCTGGGATTACAGGTGTGTGCCACCGTGCCCAGTTACTTAAGGCTAACCAATCTTTGACTAAATTGACTTAGTTTCTTAGATGATATTACGCTGTGGTTTGCTTTTTATGTCTTTGTTGAAATTTTAAAGTTCTTTCACAGTGAATACATTGATTTATTTAGGAATTATTCATAAAACAACAGAATTTAAACAACAAGAAATATATTTAAAAGTACAGCTTGATATATAAGTTGAAAAGTGGTATAAAATTAATTAAATATAAGAAACAAACTAGCTTACATCCATTCCAAGTATTCCTGTTTCACAGAACCTAAATTGATTTATATCTTATCTGGTTTTCACTTATCAATGGCTATGTGACCATTAAAGGTATTTGAAAGAAATGTTAGTGGATATTTCTACATATTAATAAATTCAATAATGAGATGTCATTTATTAGGAAAGGATAAACTATGGAGCCATGATAAGTGTGAGTTTTAAAAAATATTAATTCTAGTTGGTAAACAGATGGACAAAATCATACACATGTGGTCTATAACTAATTATAATTGCTTACATGCCACTTGTATTTTATTTACAAAATTGATCTTATGTATGTTTACTGGAAATATAAGAAATAAACTCACTTTTTCTCTTTTTTTACCTTTTCTTATATAGATATGGACTTTTTTCTATGTAACTTTTTGAATCTATAGGAATTATAAACTTGGTAGATAATTTGAATATGCATATCCTCCCATGAATTTAAGTAGTGTACATTTGTGGACAACTCTGTTAGTATCTCTACTATTCATTTTAAGGGAAAATATTTTTTTAATACATAATATTTGAAATGTAATTGCTCTACTTGATGAAATCTATTGAAGATGTTTTCTCAAACCAAGTACAACACTTTCCTCAAGTATTTTGCTATTTTGGAAAGATGACAAAATTTTAAACTTAAAATTAAATGTATAGATATATTCCTGAGTAATCGTACCCCTAATGAAATTAAAATAACAACTATAAAAGATGGAGAAGCCAATAGTATTTATTCAGAAATATAGAGGCTATTATAATAAGGGCTAATACTTATCCAGGACTCATTTTGTCAGGGAATTTTCTAAGGACTTGATATTAACACATAAATTTAATTTTAGGATCTCCTTTTTACAGAAGAGAGCACAAAGGCATAGGTAAATGATGAACTTGTTAGTGTCCTGCAGCTAGTGATAAGCAGTGGTCCTCTGAACTCAGACAGCCCAAGTCTAGACCCCAAGTTCCTAATCATTATGATTTCTTACTTCTTAATATAATGAGGTCCATTTTTGTTGAAGAAGTATATACTGCTCTTTTCTGTTATTTACAACCCATGAACCATGTCCCCCACATATCTGTCAGCTTGTCATGTGGTGGGAGCTTGTGTGTGTTGCTGTGATCCTGAAAGCTATGCCACCAGTATTTCAGATACCAGCAGGTCCACCCATGGTGGAGAGGTTTCAGCTGACCTTTTAGCCTAAGACAGACTAGAAAGAAGGACCTGACAGCCCACTCCCAAAGAATTAACCACTGAAAACCCTATGAATAGCAGAGAAGCATTTCAAATATAGTGCCAGGAAATGAACCCCTAGACTGATAGGCATTCAAGAAATACCTGGGGAAGAGTTACTTCCTCAAAGTAGAGTTGACCTTAAGGATAGGAATGAAGTAAAGCCCTTGGGAGCTTCTTTTTCTGATGGGCAATGACTCAAAATGAGAAGAAATAGGAGTTTCTTCAACATTGATCTCAAACATGAAAAGATTGCTTTCTTGTATGCTCCCCCCACCCTCCCCATCTAAGTCTTCTCTATCATTTACTTGGTAATATTTTTCTATATGTCCTTGGGTTCCAGTTCTGTTTAAGATAGAAGCATACAAGAGGGTAAGGGGGCACTTATATGAATAATGTACATCAAAATGCATATATGGAAATGCCACAATGAAAAGCATGTCAGAATGAATCACATTAAGGTGTACATTCAAAATTTCCAATAAAAAATGAAGTAAAAAATTCAAAAAAAAAAAAAAAAAAAAAAAAAAAAAAAAAAAGAAAAGAAAAGATTGCTTTCATGGCATGGTGTTGGGTAGTGTTTAATTAGGTTGCATATAGGGTCACTACGAGTGAGATCTGACTCCACAATACCTAACAACAGGTGAGCCATGAAATGGTCACATTTTCATACATAAATACAACATTACTAAAGCAGTTGCTTTAATTTTCCATCCTGAAAATGTTGAAAAGATTTGTCATATTGAGCAAAAAGACCTTGGAAATTTTGCAGTTTTGTAGGGAAAAATTGGGAGGAAATTGGTAAAAACTCCCAAACTGGGAAAATGGTGTTTGAATATCTGGTTTGTAAATTAGAAATCTACTTGGTTGCATGTTTGTACAAAACCCTTCCTGATTGGACAATTGGACTGAAAGCTGATTGGCTCAGGCCATTCCATGGGCGAACTATATAAAGAGCTGCACTGCCGCAGCTCGACCTTTTTTGGCACGGCCTTTCTGGCATCCCTTTCTGCGCCTTCTCGCCTGTTCCTGCCCGGACCACAGATGAGGACGCGCCTCTCCCACTGCTCTCCCCCAAACCTTTGATGAGGAAAAAATGCTCTCCTGTCGCAATCCTCAATAAGGAAAAGAACCTGCTCTCTGTCTGATCACCGAGGAAGCAACAGCTGTCTCCTCCTGACCACCAAGACGACCAACACAGGTGTTTGCCCCTGGAAGGCAAAAGTGCCTGAGGCTTTTCCTTTCTCCCGTCTTCGCCGGGGTCCCGAGGGCCGCAGGAGTCTATGCCCCTCACCTGAGGGTCCCGAGTGAATTGTGTTTAGTATCTGTGTGCGCGGCGGCGAAGCCCGTCCGAACCTTCAGGCCGGACCGGGAGGCCCGCGCCCCACATAGATTTGGCGCCCGAACGTGGGGCCCAACATAGTTGGTGCCCGAACAGGGACCCAACACAGTTTAACTCCTGAGATATGTAGACTTTTTGATATGGAGAAGCATGATACTATACACACTGGCAAATAATTGCCAAATGTTATAGGTTAGAAAAAAATGATAAATATGATACTGACTACTACAAATTTGATAGATGGTAGAACTTTATGAAGTCCTGTTAATCAGTCTTATACCCTATGTGGCCAAATTGGCTATTTCCATGAGATCTTGCTTGTAAACTGTGAATGCGTCACATTATTGTCTGTACATATGCTTAAAATAAACTTTATGAGAAAGCAATGGTTTATTTTATTTTTGTCTTTGTAATTACTGTAAATATTTATAAATTTTATCTCTGTGATAATATTTTCCTATTATTTATTTAAGTCTGTTTCCTTTAAGCAGCTGTCTGGATATTTACTTATATCAAAGGAACATATGCCACCTCTGAGAAAATGCCTC
>VMDO01039550.1:0-12604 GCA_007922755.1 Pedetes capensis
ACCACCACCACCATCTCATATGCTCCCCACTAGTGCTGCTCCACTCTCTTGAGGACCAGGGTCCAATCCCCAGAACCACAAAAATGGGAGAAGGACGTGGTAATCTACTCTCAATGCAATCCCCAAACAATCAGCCACTGAAAACTCTTCTGAGGTTTGCTGAGTCGGATGTGACTTGATACAGAGTGCTCCTTGGAAGCAAGGATGGCTGGACTGCCTCTTACATATTTTGGACATGTAGTCAGGAGGGACCAATCCCTGGAGAAGGACATCATGTTTGGGAGAGTGGCATGTCAACAAAACAAAGGAAAAACCCTCCACTGTATGGATTGACAGTGTCTACAACAATGGGCTTAAACATAAATAAGATCCTGTGCCTGGCACACAATTGGGGAGTGTTTCATTCTGCTGTACCTAGGGTCACTATGAGTCGGACCCGACTGGAGGGCACCTAACAACAACAACAACAAAGTAGCTTACTTGGGCTAGGATTTAACTCAGCTGGTAGAGTGCTTGCTCTGTGCACTCTGAGGCCCTGGGTTTGATCCCTAACACTGCAAAAATAGGAGAAGGACATGGCAGCCCACTCCCAAAACAATCTGCCATTGAAAACCTTATGAACAGTAAAGAAGCCCGACAGTGCTGGGGCATGGCACTGGATCAAGGAGTGTTTCTTTCTGTTATACATAGTTGTTGTTGTTAGGTTCTGTCAAGTCGTGTCCGACCCATAGCAACCCTTATAGGGTTTTCAATGGCTGATTGTTTCGGTGTTGGGGATTTTTAAAATTATATTTCTCAGCTAGGGTCCCTCATAACAGCCTGAGGGGCTGACCCCTAGTTGACCCCAGGGCTCATCTCACTCACTCAAACCAGCCCCTCCCATCAAGTGAGCAAAGATGGCCCCCGGCCAGCCTGACCTGTCCTAACCACCCTAATTTTGATTGGCTTCCCTCACTACTTTCAGGTAATAACTGTTCCCACCTGGCAGGTATGTCAGTTTACCCGCTGTACCTGTCAGGTGTGTGCCCTGATTGGCTGAACCCCACCATGTGACCTCTCCAGGACCCTATAAAAGCAGGGCTCCTGGACCCCATCTTCACCCCTGTAGCCTTACTGATCCTGACCTCTCTGACCATCTCCTGAACCTCATCACCTGGACCAGTGCTCCCTACTCCAGCAAGACCTTCTAGCAAGCCGGTGAGATCAAGCCCAGGGACCCCGAAGAGCCAAAGGCATCTAGCAAGCCACGAAGAGCCTCCCAATCCCTCCCATCCTTGGGAAGGAGGGAGGTAAAGAAGGCGAGCCGCGAGAGTCAAGACCATCGGACCTCCATGGAACACCAGTGGCTGTGGCTGTGGCTGTGCCTTTAAGGCTGAGCTGTACCAGCACTTAGCCTAATGCTGCAGGCCTAGAGCCAGCACTTAAAGGGATAGAGCTCTGCTCTATAGGGGCCACTTGCTCCTTGCTCTCCATCAGGGGAGCATCCCAATAAACTTTACCTACCCTTGTTTAACCATCAGAAGGTCTCCCGAGGTCCTTCTTTCACGACACCGACCATATTGTTATATTGAGGGTTTGGCCCGAATCTCAGCCGGGCTAGAGCTAAAACCCCAACAGTTTCGGGAATGCCTTGGGAGTGGGTTGCCACGTCCTTCTCCCATTTTTGTGGTGCTGGGAATCGAACTCAGGACCTCAGAGACTGCAGAGCGGCACTCTACCAACTGAGCTAAATCCCAGCCCGTTATACATAGGGTGGCTATAAATTGGACCGACCCTCCAGCACCTACCAACAACAAAGTGGCTTATTTGACCACGGGAGATCCTTGGCCAAGCCCCTGTTCGCCGTCCCCCAGCGCCACGAGCCTTGCCCGCAGACGTACCACATCCCTCTCCTCGTTGTGCTCATCCTTAACAATGAAGATCATGTCGAAGCGGGACAGGATGGTGGGCATGAAGTCGATGTTGTCCTCCCCCTTCGTCTCATCCCAACGGCCAAACACGGAGTTGGCAGCAGCCAGGACAGAGCAGCGGGAGTTCAGGGTGGTGGTGATCCCAGCCTGAGAAGGGACACAAGGGGAGGGGCAGGAGGTGACCAAGAACCCGGGGGCAGGCCTCTCTCCTACACGTGGACCAATACACGCGAGTGCGTGTGCCCCACATCCTGACAAGCCTGCTGCCGCCAACCTGGCCGGGGCGGCTCACCTTGGCAATTGAGATGGTCTGCTGCTCCATGGCTTCGTGGATCGCCACGCGGTCATCTTCCCGCATCTGAGTTGGGAAGAGAAATGTCCACCGGGGCTCCTCAGACGGGGAGCGGGTGGCGGTAAGAGAACGAGCAGCAGCGATCGCTCCCAAGTACGGTGTCTCTGCCAGTCAACGGCAGGCACCGGGTCACATCTCATCACTGTGACGGCCACGTGACGTGGCCTTGGCTTTACTCTCCTCAATCTCTGGAAACGGAAGCGAGGCTCAGAGCGGAAAAGCAACTGTCCAAAGTCGCTCCAGGGCCACAGGCCCAGGGACTGACCACAAGGCTCCCGAGTCAGAGGTGGTGTCTGCCAGCCCAGCATCTGAGGCCCCACAGTCCAGTCCAGGGAGGCCCAGACTCACCTTATCGAACTCATCGATACAGACAACCCCGCCATCAGCCAGCACCATGGCTCCGCCCTCCATGATGAAGTTGCGGGATGAGGGGTCCCTTATGACCGAGGCAGTCAGGCCAGCTGCGCTGCTGCCTTTCCCAGACGTGTACACCTGGGGAGGGGGTTTGGGGGAGGGGGTTAGGGCCCAGATGCTGTGACTTCCCCATGTCACACTCCAGAGCTGGCTGAGGAGCACAGATGGAACTCAAGGCTCAGTTGAGGCCCCTTTCTCTACAAGGAGAGGCGGCCCTGGGCCTCAGGCTGGCCTAGATGTTCTCCCCTGGAGGAATATGGCTCCCCAAGCCACAGCACAGCCCTGAGTGAGCGCTGAGGCCCAGAGCAGATGAAGGACACACTGAACGCTGGCCTCAGTGCTGGGATGGGAACTCCGGGCTCTCAGGAGGCTGCCCCCACCATCAGTCCACTGCTATCTGTGTAGACATGCATGCCACATACTGCCACTGAGCCCACGAAGTGTAGCTAGCCCTAACTGAGATGGCCTCAAGTGTTAGATACATGAGCCAGGTGCCATGACACAGGCCTGTAATACCAGAAGCTCAGGAGGAAGACGGCAGAGTCAAGGCCAGAGGCAGCCCGCACAAGCTAGCAAGACCATGTCTCAAAAATAAAAAGGGGCTGGGGTTTGGCTTAGTACTAGAGTCCTTGTTTCGCATGCATGAGGCCCTGGGTTCAATCTCCAGTACTGAAAAAAGAGGAAAAATTACACAAAGACTCAGTGCTAACAAGAGCATAAAATATTCTATTATTAATTGTCTATGTTAGGGCTGGGGCTGGAATTTAGCTCAGTTGGTAGAGCGCTGCGCTGCAGTCTCTGAGGTCCCGAGTTCAATTCTCAGCACCGCAAAAATGGAAGAAGGACCTGGCAATCCACTCCCAAGGCAATCCCAAAACAGTCAGCCATTGAAAACCCTTTGAGGGTCGCTATGAGTCAGATACTGACTCGATGGCACCTAACAACAACAACAAATGTTAGGGCTGGGGATGTAGGTCAGTGCTCCAGTATTTGCCCAGCGTGCATGATATCCTGGGTTCAACCTCTAACACCACAAATAACAATAATTGTTTAAACTACTGGCTGGAGTTTAGCTCGGTTGGTAGAGTGCTTACTCTATGTACTCTGAGGCCATGGGTTTGATCCCCAGCACCACAAAAATGGGAGAAGGACCTGAAACTATCTGCCATCAAAAACCTTATGAATGGCAGAGAAGAACTGACACAGTGCCAGGCATGGCACAGTATCAGGGAGTGTTTTGTTCTGTGTGTACATAGGATCCCTGAGTTGGACCTGACTCAACGGCACCTAACAACAACAACAACAACAACAACAACAACAACAACAGATTACCTGGGTACAGTGGCACACGCCTGTAATTCCAGCAGCTCGGGAGGTGGAGGCAGAAGGATAGCAAGTTCGAGACCAGAGGCAGTCTGCGTAATTTAGCGAGACTCTGTCTCAAAAAAAGTTAAAAAAAAAAAAAATGGGCAGGGGAGTGCAGCTCAGTGGTCCAGCACTTTGCAAAGCATGCAAGCACAAGGCCCTGGGTTCAACCCCAGTACCACACACACAAAAAAAGTAAAACATAGGCAAGGGGGTGGGTATGGCTCAGTGGTAAAATGTCTACAAAACCATAGGTGATGCCCTGAGTTCAACTCCCTGGTACTGCAAATAAATAAACAAACAAACTACATGTTAAGCCAGACAGGGTGGCTCACGCCCATAATCCTAGCACTCAGGAGGCAGAGGCAGGAGGACTGCTGAGAGTTTGAGGCCAGCCTGGGCTACTAAATGAATTCTGGGCCAGCCTGGGATACATAGAGAGACCCTGTCTCAAAAAAAAACAATAAATAAAATAAAATTAAATTAAATTAAAATTAAAAAAAATAAACCATATGTTAAACAGAACACATTAGGAAAATTAATTTTCATTTGGTGCTTTTTTTCCCCCCTCAATGTAGCTATAAAAGATTTAATGTGACACACAACTCCCACATGCGGGACAGGCTGTCTCCGGGATGGTGCCTGTGGACAACCTTGCACACCCCCTCTCTGCCCACCTGGCCCACTGACCCGCCATCGCCCCCTCTCCCCACTGTGATCAGATCCCTTGTCAACGCTCCCGGGCACTTGGCTCCTCAGACACTTGGGCCAAAGCCTGGTTCTAGCTGGCAGTGGAGACTCAGACAACACACCTACATCACTACCCTGTCCCTGCCTCCTTAGGCAGAACACGGGGTGACAGCACCCGCCTCGGGGCTGAGGGTGAAGTGAGAAGACACACACCCAGCACCTCCGGCGCCTGGCCTTGAGTTTAACCATAATCATTATCCACGTCATCGTTTAGCCAATGGATAAACCGACGCTCAGGGAGACCGGACAGTCACCTACAGGCCAGGCCGAGTTTCAATCCCAGCCCTTGGCACCTCCCCCGAACCTACACATCCATCGATCCCTCCCTCTCACAGCTCCTCTGCCACCTCGACACAGCCGAGGAAAGAGTGGGAGGCTCTGGGTGAGCCAGACCCTCGCGCCTGCGCTACAGCCAGCTTCCCCGCTGTGACAGCCAGGCAGGGAGAAGGCAGTCCCCGGCCACTCACCCCAATGGGAGAGCACTTCTCCACAAACTTCAGAAGCTGGGACTTGGCCGTCCCCGGGTCCCCCAGCATCAGCAGGTTGATGTCCCCTCGGCGAGTGAGTCCGTCAGGGAGCCTGGGGACAACGGGCAGGGCGACCAGGTGAGAATCCACTTGAGGGCTGAGGTGCGGCTGGCCACCGAGAGGCAGGCTGGCAGTCACCCCCTCCTCTCACAGGCCTCTGGCCTGGACCCTCGTCTATATGCATGCAGCTCAGGGGCTCGCTGACCTCACAGGCCTGGCCTAACAGTAGAGGACGGAGCTGGGCCCCCAGGGAAGAAAGAGGACAGGAAACGGCACTCAGGGCTGAGCCCAGGCACACTCAGCATTTGGAGAGAAAAAGAAGGGGCTGCCCGTGGGCTGGCACACTCCAGCAGAGCAAGTGCCACAGCACGGGCTCCTGGCCATCCCCATGTGACAGGGACCAAATCCCTTTGCTCTCTGCCTCCACTTCCTCATCTATAGCTTGGGCACAAAAGCAGCGCCCACATGGGCCACTTCGAGGACTGGCTGGTTCCAGGCGCAGAAAGGACCACAAAGAACGCCTCCATCACAGGAAGAGCACAGTAAACGGCAGCCACTGGGACGTTACTGTCTGCACCTCTACTATTCAGACTTAGACTTTCAAAAGAACACACAAGCTGGGCGCGGTGGCGCACGACTGTAATCCTAGGGACTCGGGAGGCAGAGGCAGGAGAATCGCAAGTTCAAGACCAGAGGCAGTGTGCGTAACTTGGTGAGACCCTGTCTCAAAAAGTTAAAAAAAAGAAAAAAAAGGGCTTGGGGGTGCAGCTCAGTGGTCCAGCACTTGCAGAGTATGCAAGCGCAAGGCTCTGGGTTCAACCCCCAGCACCACATGAAAAAAAAAAAAGAATACACAAAGCCAAGTGTGACAGTGCATGCCTGAGACCCCAGCACTCAAGAGGCTGAGGTGAGAGGACCGGGAGCCCAACGTCAGCTTGGGATATCTAGTAAGTTCGAAACCAGTCTAGAGTAACCAGCAAGACCCTGCCTTGAAAAACAAAAACAAAAACCAAAAAGCCAAACAGGACATCCTTTAAGTATCAGATCTTTCACCTGTTTGATTCATGTGAAAACTTGGCTTCAGGGAGGTCGTGTCTCTCACCTAGAGTCATACAGTCAGTAGCTGAGTAGAAATCCTTAGTCCCCAGGGTCCAAGGCCAGTCTCTCTCACTGCCCCTCCCAGGTGTCCTCGGGCCACCCCTAGCCAAGGGTCAGGGAACCTCAGAGAGGCAGCTACCAGCAAGCCTGAGTGGCCTGGGAAAGGGGACAGTGCACTCCGTCCTGACACCTGGTGCTGTCCTGTGGGCCTCATCACCGGACCCTCCTCCCCAGGCCCCACACCTCTTCCGGGAGCCCCCGAAGAGCAAGCAGGCAATGGCCTTCTTCATGTCTGTGCCCCCGAAGATGGAGGGGGCGATGCTCTTGGAGATGAGCTCGTAGACGTTGGGGAGAGCGGCAAGGCGACGGAACTCCTCCTCCTCCTGCGGGCTCACAGACCCGGCGAAGCTGCGACCTGGGTGGGCAGGTGCATGAGTGAGCACGCGGCACCTCCTCCAGCCCATTGCCCAGCAGGACCTCAAGGCCGGGACAGCACAGCACAGCCTCAGTCTAAGTGAAGCCCAGGCCCTGGGCTATCCCACAGCCTCCGAAACCTCACAAGTGGGCCTGGTGCGTCCTGGAGTCCGGTGAGGGTGGGGAAGGGTCTGAAGAATCAAAGCGCCAGATCCTACAGGCTCCTGGGAACCCCCGGCAAGTCCCCCATTTTGCTCAGAGTGGAGAGTCACTTCAGGCGAAGTGACATGGTGGCTGTGGCCACAACAGCACTGCTCAGTCTGGCTGCTACAGAAGGGAGAAGGCAGGGGCCAGGGGGAGTGAAGGTCAACAAGCCAGGGGAGAGAGCGGGGGCTCAGACTCGGTAAGGTGAGAAGTGGGAGGCCTGGGCATATTTAGGGACGGGTGGCTGGGACTACTGACACATGAGGTGAGGGGATGGAAGAGGTGCTGAGGGCCTGGGGGGGTTGCTGAGCAACTGGAAGGGAGGGAAGCAAAGACTGAGGGGAGCCAGTGTGAGAGGAGGCAGGGAAAGGGCTCAGCCACGGCCACGTCAAGGCTCGGATGTCTCATGGAGGTGTCCGTGGACGCACCAAGTCAACAGTTGGGTATAAAAGTCTTAAACATGGAGAGAGGTCAAGCTAGAGATGGACACGTGTGACTCAGCTTTCCTAGCTTAAACTACCCAGGGAGTTGGTATAAAGAGTGGACCTTGGAGCTGGGCGCGGTGGCGCATGCCTGTAATCCCAGCAGCTGGGGAGGCAGAGGCAGGAGGATCGCAAGTTCCAGACCAGAGGCAGTCTGCATAATTTAGCAAGACCCTGTCTCAAAAAGTAAAAAAATGGGCTGGAGGTGCAACTCAGTGGTCCAGCACTTGCAGAGCATGCAAGTGTGAGGCCCTGGGTTCAACCCCCAGTACCACAAAAAAAAAAAAAAAAAAAAAAAAAAGAGTGGACTTCAGACTGAGACCTGGGGATCCATCCCTGTAACTCAGTTCAACACAGCCAGAGACTGGGCCCAGCGCCTACGGCAGCTCCCGCTGCCCAGGAGGGTAAACACAAGCTCCCACTCCACCTGGCAGGTCAGGCCCTACACACGGCCCCAGCCACTCTCCCCAGCTCCCACTGGTCCTCCTACGGCTCAGCACCGCTGGGCCAGGGTCTTCACCAGCTCATGTGATCGCCTTCTGCCGAGAAGACCCTCCAAACCTCCAGCCTTCAAAGCCAGCTGTGGCAGCCCTCATGGAGCCCCCGAGGCCCGCCCGCCTTCTCCTTCCTCATGTCCTTTAGCACCTCGTCAGAACCTCACAGTCTAGCATTGGACACCACCTCACCAACCTGTCCTCCAACGAGACCCCGAGCTCCTGCCCGCCCAGAACACTGCATCTGCTTCTCTCCTAGAGATGCAGAACAGCACCCCAAACGGGCGCCATGGTAATTCCCCACCCTTCACACCGAGGTCTTCCACCCTGATCCTGCACTTAAGCAGACACCTTCGACACCAAGGCCCCAGCCGGACCTATGGAGTTTCAGGACAACAGAACTTTGCTCTCTATGAAAATGAATGTTCTAACAGTATGAGCCGGTCAAGGATGTCTGGCCCGCCGATGAGGCAGTGGCCGCCTGTTAAGGAGGTGTGTGAACCCAGCCTTGCAGGGCCAAGCCAGGACCCCCAAACTGACTCACCGGAGCCCTCTGTGTCCACCTGGATGCCCAGGACCCGGATGTAGGAGCTCCGGATGCCCACGCCCACCCTGTCCCGGCCCCGGCTGGAGCTCAGGCCAAACTTCTTGATGGAGTAGATGCCCATGATGGTGACTCTGTTTCCAGGAACCACCTTGTCGCACAGGTACCTGAGGGGAGGGTAGGAGAAGAAGGGGCAAAGGAAGTGAGACCCTGGTGAGGACGGCCAGCGAGGCTTCCACTCATTCACACAGCACTCACTGCCACCCCCAGGCAGCCAGCGTGCTGGCTCCATCCCCAGGATGGACAGCTCAGCCGCTGGGACACAGTGCTGGCCATGGTGGTGGGCTGGCTCTCACCGAATTTAAAAGACCGTATGTTACACTGGGGGAAGGGATGCCAGGGCCCCACCCCGACCTAGACCTTGAGAAGCCCCACCTCCCCCGTGTCTGGTGGGCAGGTGGCTCCCTTTAGACTCCTCGGGCCCTCCCAGCCTCTCCTCAGTTCTGCCTGGTTCCATGAGCTCCCGTGGCCAAGTCAACATGCCTCTGGGTTTTTATTTCCTCTTTTAAAAATAAGACATTGAAAGAGGGAAGTCTCCAAGTTCCCCTAGAGCCAGTGGAGCATGGAGGGGGCACACAATAGCTGTGCGACCTCAAACAAGTCGCCACACCTCTCTGAGCCTGGAGAGATGACCTGACCTTCCCCAACCGTTGTGGAGGTAACCAACACAAAGGCGCTCCACACATCAAGTCACGTGTCCAAGAAAGCCCATTCCTGTCACGTGACTACCCTGTAAACCTCGAACTCGTCAATCCACACCTGACTTGCTAAGGTTTTTGGATATGTACTACCTAGATAAGCCTGCAGCCATGGTTGTGGCATCTGATCCCATCAGATCTCGGAAGCTAAGCAGGGTCAAGTCTGGTTAGTACCTGGATGGGAGACACCCTGGGAATACCAGGTGCTGCGGCTAGGGAGAAGGACTTGGCAACCCACTCCCAAAAATCAGTCCGCCATTGAAAACACTATGAATAGCAGAGAAGCACTGACAATAGTGTTTCACCTGTTGTACGCAGGGTCACTATGAGTCGATACCAACACAATGGCACCTAACAACAACTACCTAGAGAATACTGTCCTATCCCACACTCTGTGTGTTGACAAACTTTGCTACACTCTTGACATGCATTTTCAAGTACCTTTAGATGGTGTTTATACCCACTCTACTTGATGAAGAAACTGAGGCTTGGCAAATTTGTATAACTTGCCCAGGAGTCTGACCCCACTATACCTTGATCGGGCCCACGGCTGTGCTCCTGTGCTAATGACAGGGATGGACCGCTCCCCAGAAAGCTTTACACCCGCATATGACCACAGGGTGTGTGAACCCAGTTAAGAACTCTAGTCAAGGATCTCCAAGCCTCCCACCCAGGTCACTGGCAAAGGCCTAGGTCCAGCTCTTCTCTTCCTCTACAATTACTGAGCAAAACCTAAGAGCAAGGTTTTAACCGGAAGCTGCGGGGAGGAGAGGTGGGGGAGAGGGAAGGAGGCAGGGGGCCCACTTAGTCCTGAGAGGGCTGGAGAAATGCTCACAGGAAACACACAGGCCTTGGAAAGCAACCGACTTAGGCTCAAGGCCCGGCTCCTCCACCCAAAGTCATTTAAGCTGTCCAAGCTCCACCTCCTCACACACAGAATGGAGGCCGACGCGTCTCCGTACACGACGGGAAGGTGAGAGATGAGAGGAAGCTGGTGGGAAGCTCCAGGCATAGAGCAAGCAAGTGGCCCAGGCTCGGTCACCAGCCCCTCCCGCCCACCCCACACAAGCCAGATGACCCAGGCCTGGCTCCTGGGTTAGGGACGCAGCTGGGCCACTGGCCCCGTGAGGCCCACCTGGCAGCCCCTGCCGCCTCACCTGTCACAGTAGAGCTGCATGTGCCTGGGCATCTCCCCGTGGGGCACCGCGTCTGGCAGCTCCTGCAGCTTCAGGGTCTGGAAGTCCACACACTTGCACTTGTCGGGCATGATGAAGTACGGGTCCAGCGGGCACTTGGGGTGCCCAGCCTGATCCCTGCGTGAGGGAGCAAGGGGTCATCAGAGCTGCCCTGAGAACCCAAAGGCTGGGGCTCATCCATCGCAGGAGGCAGCAACAAGACGTGGCCAGCAGCAACCGAAGCTGCAGCTGGGATACGCTGGGCAGAGGCGCTGTGAGGAAGGAAGCTCCGCGGAGGCCGTGGCGCCAAATGAGCAGCTGGAGAACTGCGAGGCTTTGCTCCTCCGTAACATGCTGACAGGAGGCAGACAAGCCGCTTGCGTAATCCCCTCACAGGGCTCCGCACCCGCACGGGTGAAGAGGGCCGACACCATCAAATCCCTTACAAACCCCACTCACAGCCCAGGGTTTTTTCCAGTGAGATTCTGGGCACCTCCAGATCATTCGGAGGGTCTGGGCAGGAGGTAGTGTGGCTGTCCAAGGGGGACGAGGCCAGGAGCCACAGCAGGCGGTGCCCTGGCCAGGGGGACCTGGCTACTGGGTGAGAAGAGACTGAGGGGTGAGGGTGGAGGCGGAGGGACAGGGAGGAGCTGTAGAACTCCAGGGAGGGACAGAAACAGCTCGGAATGAGGCAGACATGCCACTATGTGCAGAAGCTGAGGAGCCAGCAGAAAAGGCCAAGAGCGGGCAGCAGGTGGGCGGGGGAGAGGCCTCCAGGTCATGGCTGGCAGGCACATCCCATAAAGGGCTGGACAGTAAATACTTCAGGTTCTGCCAGCCCAGCAGTCCCAGGTGACACAGTAAAAGAAGGAGGCACGGCTGTGCTCCTGGGCTGTATATAGCCTGGCATGCCGGATCGGGCCCACAGCTGTGCTTCTGGGCTGTATGACTGGCATGCCGGATTGGGCCCACGGCTGTGCTCCTGGGCTGTATGGCTGGCATGCCGGATTGGGCCCACGGCTATGCTCCTGGGCTGTATGGCTAGCATGCCAGATCGGGCCCACAGCTGTGCTCCTGGGCTGTATGACTGGCATGCCGGATCGGGCCCACACCTGTGCCCCTGGGCTGTATGGCTGGCAAGCCGGATCGGGCCCAGTGAGCCACTTTGTTTCAGATGATTCCAGACAGACTCATTGCCCTGACTGCAATCCTTTCCTCCCCACCCTGGGATCCCCATGCAGGCGGTAGGGCATCCAGGAGGGGACAGAGCTCACCAAGGTGGAGGGACACAGCGCCCCATTCATAGCCCCAAACCCATCCTCAGGGCAGAGCCCTGCCCCGCCGTTCCCAGCTGCAGGCGAAGCTTGTCGCACATTCTCAGCCTCTGTCACCTCCCCCAGATCCCTGCCAGCCGCACACTCACGTATTACACTTCCTGGGCAGGGCATAGCCCTCCAGGCCAGGGCGCATGGCGATGTTGTTGAGGGTGTTACGGCAGCTGCGGCACTGGATGGAGATGCGGGTGGCCTTGGCTCGGACTGCAGAGGCCGCGATGATGATGCCGGGGATCTTCACGAGGTGTGACATTGTGTCTGACTGTAACAGAGACATGGGGAGGCGTACTGGTGAAGGGGAGCCAGAGGACACGGGGGAATGGTAATGGACACCTAGAAACTGCCTTTGCTGAAAAACATTGACTCCTCACTTGAACACACAGTGCCCTTATCCGGTCCCCCAAAAGGTATCTGTCCTAAACCTGCAGCCACCTTGATCGATAAAACATGCTTCTGACAAGGGACTACAGCTACCTCTTACTTCCTGGGACCACCCTGCAGAAGCAGAACAGAGACAGCAGTCAAGCCACTCACCCTGCTTACATCCACACGTTCTCGCCTCTCCCTCAATTCTTTTTTTTTGCGGTACTGAGGGTTGGACCCAGGGCCTCATGCCTGCATACTCTGCAAGTGCTGGACCACTGAACTGCACCCCCAGCCCATTTTTTACTTCTTGAGACAGGGTCTCACTAAGTTACGCAGACTGCCTCTGGTCTCGAACTTGTGATCCTCCCGCCTCCACCTCCCGAGCTGCTGGGATTACAGGCATGCGCCATTGCACCC
>VMDO01039551.1:0-12604 GCA_007922755.1 Pedetes capensis
AGAGGGAGGGAGGGAGGGAGAGAACAGATAGTAACAGATCCATTCAGGAAAGTAAAGATCTATTTTGACTTTTAAATAATTGTATTTGATATATTTTAATTATTACTATTCTCTAACAATAGAAATTAAATATATTAAACAGATACGTACTTAAAATTGATACTTTTTTAATATTTATATTCTCTAAGGCATTCAATGGGCTGGGATTTAGCTCAGTTGGTAGAGTGCTGTGCTGCAGTCTCTGAGGTCCCCAGTTCAATTCCCAGCACCGCAAAAATGGGAGAAGGACCTGGCAATCCACTCCCAAGGCAATCCCGAAACAGTCAGCTATTGAAAACCCTGTCGCCATGAGTCAGATACCGACTCGATGCCTGCAGCCATACCACTGTAGCATCCAATCCCATCAGATCTCAGAAGCTAAGCAGGGTCTGGCCTGGTTAACATTTGGATAGGAGACTGCCTGGGAATACCAGTTGCTATAGGCTTGGGAGACGACTGGCAATCCTTTCCCCAAAAATAATCTGCCATCAGAAATCCTATGAATAGCAGAGAAGCAGTAACATACTGTTTTGCCTGTTGTATGTAGGGTCCCTATGAATGGAATACTGACTCCATGGAATCTAACAACAGCAAGGCATACAGCAAAGTTTGCATATTAATTAGATGTCCCCAGTTGAGTTTTGACCTTAAAACTTTTCCACTATGAGGTTAATGTTGTTGTTGTTAGGTGCCATTGAGTCAGGTCTGAATCATGGCAACCCTTTTTATGACAGAAGGAAACACTCTTGGACATTGTGCCATGTCTGGCACTGTGTCAGTTCTTCTCTGTTATTCATAGGGTTTTCAATGGCTGATCGTTTTGGGATTGATTCAGGGGTGGATTGCCAGGCCCTTTTTTTGAGGTGCTAGAGATTGAACACAGGGCCTCGGAGAGTACAGAGCAGCCCTCTACCAACTAGGCTAAACCCCAACGCCATGAGGTTAATAGCAGGCCAAAAATCCAACTGTGTACTTTTGCATTTTCTAACTTCCCTTAACCACTTTTTTAAAAAATAAAAATATGGCTATTTCCATCTCAGATCATAAGGGAGAATTCAGGAAATTTTTAAAGTAGGATTGATTCATTTGTTGGAATCTACCCACAATGGCTGATGTAGAGCTGAAAGAAGAGACCCAGGGACCCTTTAAAATCTGACATTTAAAAGGTCCTGACACCATTCAGAGATTCATACTCAGCTACAAGAGAAGAAGAGTTCACCATCACAAAAAGGCTATTGTGTAGCTGTGCAGCATAACTCTGTTTCAGATGATTTCTTCTTTCTTTAAGACAGCATGACTCTAAAGGTCAAGAGTTTGCCATTAGTTTTTCACCCTGGGATTTTCAGCCATTTATTATGATTATTCATTAGCCGTTCTTTATATTATTGGAAAGACAATTTATTTGACTGAAAATAATTTGAATAACTGGTGATTAAATAATGTCTACTATGTTTCACATTCTTTTTACTCATTTTCTTTAAATGTGTGCCTGTCTTTATTTTTGCACAATTTTTCATTTTGAATTCAGGTCCTAGAAATATGCCTTTGATTTCTCTCATCTGGTCTCTAAACATTATTTATAGAGTGGCATTTATTTCATTTATATGTGTTATTAGCAAGGTATCTGTCTGTAATTATATATGGTGCCACAGACCAGCTGCAGTACAGATAGAATCCAGGGTCTCCCGGAGGCAGATGAGGTGTCCGTGGTAGGTAACAAACACAGCAGCTGGAGGCAGTGTGATCTTGTTCCGTTTATTTCCAGATCATCCAGCCTTTTTATACAGAATTACATTTCATTAAATCTTATGAAAGGTCAGAAAAAGACAAGGAAGTTGGCTGCATTGATGAAATCACCTGACCAATTGCCACATGAGTGCCAGGTGGTAATCAATCAAAATGGAAGAGGAACTCAGAGACTAAGTGTGATTATTTTAAAGAAATAAACCAAGATGACTGGAGCATCCGCTTTTCCTCTAACAATTGACTATTCTCAATCTTTATGCAGGAATTTAGGGCGGTTAACTGCTACCTGTGTGTCACCCCATTGTGTCTGTTGTTAAGAATGGGTGCTTTTGCTTACTGTAGAGCTGTTGGTACATAGGCTTTTGTTTAAGGAGTTTACACCATTGGAAGTCATTCAGGGATTTCCATTCAAGAAAACCTGAGGCTTGTCACCTCCCAATCTGAATTAGCATAGCCCACAGAGCCAGAAGATTATTTTTCATTAATATTTCTAGAAATCTACAATAGTGACCAATTAAAATTTAAGAAAAGATGGGGTTCCAAGTCCTTTTCCATGAAGAGACCTTTTTGGAGGTACTATTCCCCTCTCGGCAGACTTTCCCTCCAAGGCTAGGAGTACTCCTCCCATTTCAGTGGATTTTCCTTCCAATGCCTTTATTAAAGATACTCTTTCTCATGTGGGGACTCTATCTACCCATCATGAGTGGATCTGGACCCGGCAATATGGGATACTAGGTGTTGAGTTTTGAATCAATAAGGAGAAATCTGACTATGAAAACTGAGTAAGATAATACACTAGAAGTAGCGAAGACCTAAAAGGATTACATAGTAAGGATATTGAACTACTCCAGAATCTCTTAGGCAAGAAAGTTTCCAGACTTCATTAGATTATGTCCTCACATGATTATTTCTATGATCTTAGTTATTTGATACTCCAATTTGGATTCAGAATCTAGTTTTGTGAGTCATAGTCTAGTGTGTATTCCAGCATTAAACCAGGATTAATTGAAAATCAATCACAAGTTTCAGATACTTGTATATAACTGAAATATATATCTCCTGAATGGCCCATTCATTTTTCTCTTTTGAATTAAACACTTATGGAAAGATATATACTTATGTCCAGGAACCCATATGAAGAAAATTGTAGATCTAATGTTTTTTAAAACAATTTTAATCAACCTTGTGGACCTTTTCTGAATGCTCTTGTGTTGAAAGTGTAACTAATATCCACCTTAGAATGTGTCTTTCTGGTATATTGACTATCTCCATGAAAAGCACTCTAAAAACAGCAAGTGTATGATGATTACTCTGACCTTCATGCTGTTTCTTCAAATTAGGAGATAAAGTTCTCATGGAAATGATGTCTTTTCCTCCAGACCGGAAAGAATAATTGTTATGATCAGGGATCAGAAGTTGAAGCTGAGGGAACTTTGTACATGCAAATGGTGCTACACTGACCCTCATGTTCCTAGCCACTTCTCCATCCAATTAATACCCTAGCCCAAATGCCTTTGCTTTCTTACCTGTTCATAATTAACTACCCTTGTGCAAGTAACAATGTAAATATTCAACTGTAACTGTGTCTTTGTGTCTTCATTTCCTTAAGAGATCTTCCATGCCACTTCAACCTTCTATTATAGAAATGTGTATGCTTTTCTCCTGTTGATGTTGGTTGTTTCCTTAAGAGGGTGAAAGTTAAATTTTACCTCTGCTGTGGTGCCTGACTGGTACAAGTACACTTTAAATAGTAAAAGGGTATAGATAGCCCAATTCCTTTTAAGAATGCAATATGGAACAGTATGTGTCTCTAGGAGGAGAGGCACAAACAGCACATTCCACACAAATATCCACTCAGAACACTGTGTTCAGGAGAAGACAAAAATGCTGAATGACTAATGCTGTAGAAGAATTACTAAGCATTTTTTAGCAAGCTCTCCTTGGCATTAGGCAAGCAAATTACATTACAATGTGATAGATGGAAATTTTTCTCTTTTTGAGTGCCTGATTTCTCTGTTCTATAATAACACCCACTGAGTTGTACTAATTATGTAATGAACTTATTATAAACATTATGTTCTTTTTAATGAAAGCATACCTTCTTGACAACACTCCCTTTCAATAAATTCTATGAAAGAATTTCTGCCAAGCACTTCAAATGGAGTCTGTGTTTGATTTTTCTGTGACTCCACTATATGGAAGGGTGAATGATTTGCCATTGTAGACAGCAGCATAAACAAAAAAGAAATTGAATGGATATAAAACAAAACCAAACAAAAAATACAGCTTCCAAATCTTACAGAAATTTTGGAAGATTGGAGGTGATTTTCACTTATTTCCACTTCCTACAAGAAATCCGTAGCAATACAGACTATCATAAATTATAACATAGCTCCTTAATTTTACTAGGTAAGAGAAACATTCTTGTTTTTTTCTTGTTTCATTTTATTTTCATTTGAGGTAAGGGAATTTAACCCAGGGTCTTATGTATGCTTTGCAAGCACTCTATTACTAAGTTTACCCCCAGCCAATTTTTAAATCTTTTATCTGAAACATAGTCTTGCTAAGTTACACAGGCTGCCGCTGGCCTTGAAATTGTGATCCATCTGCCTCCTCCTCCTCCCTACTCACTGGGATTACAATCATGAGCCACTGTACCCAACTTCTTGTATTCTTTGGTGAGAAGTTCTCTATATTATTTTTAAATTAACTGCCTTATATTACATACTTTAGAATATGTTTTATTTTAATTCACTTTTTAATTTATTTAATTCACTTTTCCAATTATCTCTAAGATTTTTAAGACCAAGAATAATCCATAATTTTCTTTGGAACTGGTGTAGTACCCAAAGCACTCTGGATTATTACCAAACTTCACCTTTGGAGCTTTCACAGACCATAATCCATATTCCTGGATGCATCCTCTGTTACAACAACAAGACAAAATAAACAGTTGAGCAGAGCATAAATGCTGGGGCAAAGGCACAGAAGTCATGGGATACTGTGGGTCTTCAGTAAACCAATCATAAAATAAAGTTTGTGGAGATCTGGAGATAAGAGGGGCGGTATATGCTCTAATCAGTTTGCTCTTCTGAAATTAAAGAAATTTATTTGGAAAGAAAAAAGAAAAGAAGAAGAAGAACAAGAATATACTATTTCCTCATTTTGGAAAAAAAAGGAACTATTAAGTAAACTTGTTTGTTTTTAGGTGCTGTTGAGTAGGTGTCTGATTCATAGTGACCATATGTACAACAGGAAAAACAGTATTGTTAGTGCTTCTGTGTTATTCATAGGCTTTTCGATGGCTGATTGTTTTTTGGAGTTGCCAGTTCCTTCCCCCAAGCCTACAGCACCTGGTATTCCCAAACTGTCTCCCATCCAAGTACTAACCAGGCCCAATCCTGCTTAGCTTCTGAGATCTGACACCACAGTGGTACAGGGCAGGCTAAGCAAAGTTACAAGCAACAAAATTTCCAGGTCATTCAACAAATATTTCACATGCAACTCTATGTTGTTGCTGTTAGGTGCTCTTAGGTGTTGTCAAGTCGGTATGAAACTCACAGCAACACTCATAGGGTTTTCAATGGCTGACTGTTTCGGGATCGCCTTGGGAGTGGATTGCCAGGTCCTTCTCCCACTTTTGTGGTGCTGGGAATTGAACTTGGGACCTCAGAGACTGCAGCGCAGTGCTCTACCAACTGAGCTAAATCCCAGCCCTGTGCAACTCTATATGTACCTTAAAATAAGTATTGAAGTATGCCTGGAAGTCCTTAATATAAACTTTTAAAGAACTGACAGCCATGGCTTTGACTAAATGTGAATATTTAGAATAAGGATTAAGAAGAAGAAGAAATAATGACAGAGTCCAGGAATTCCTAAATGCATTTTGAGAAGGTAGTACAGGTATAATATAAACATATTTCTTAGAAAATAATACAAATATTCTAGTTATTTCAATCTACAGCTATTCCTACAGGCTAAGGTATGCTTGCTTTTCTGCCTATGAAGTCGATTTTCTTCTTGTTTAGGAAGAAAGTTGCTAAAGGAGCAGAGAATTGCAGATATACAGGATGTATTGAAACCAAGGTTATTAACTTCACATTTTCTCACTAGAAAGCCTTTCTACTGTGGTAAAAAGAATAAAATTCAATACATAACTTTGGAAGTATTTTATAAAAGTCTTCACCATGATCTCATTTATCTCAGAGGGAAATTGTATTTTGCACTGGAAAAATGTTACTGAAATGCATTCAGTTTTTACATTTTCTATGCTTTGATTTAGAAATGTGAAGTAGTATAATGTACTTGCTAAATCTAACAGTAAGTCACATATGTATGTTTTAAAAATTGAAGCCACTTTACTTCATAATTGGATACATGTGAATCATAAAACTCAAACTGTGAATAAAGCAGACCAAGAAGTTGGCTCAAACAAATGAAAACCCATCTAATTAAAAATAATTATAACATTTTTCAAATCCTTTCAGATATGTCTGTGTATTTTAACAGTGGGGTTTTAGGTCTAGTAAATTTATGTATTTCTCCTTCTCCTTCATATTATCTGTGGTTTACAACTACATAATAAAGGCTGACTGACATACTAGACTTCGATTCTCTGATGTTCAAACTTTATTACCTATGGAGCATTATTTTTCAAATGCAGTAGATGTGATTCTTTTAGATCTGTTTTTAAATTTGGAAAAATAAAGGCAACATTAAGAACCTTCACAGAAATGTTACTCAAAAGGTGATAAATTTATTTAAGCAAGATATTTGTTGTTATTGTTACGTGCCGTCCAGTCAGTATGCAACTCATAGTGACCCTCAGAGGGTTTTCAATGGCTGACTGTTTCGGGATTGCCTTGGGAGTGGATTGCCAGACCCTTCTCCCATTTTTGCGGTGCTGGGAATTGAACTCGGGACCTCAGAGACTGTAGCGCAGCACTCTACCAACTGAGCTAAATCCCAACCAAGCAAGATATTAGTCAACATAAAAATATTTTTCTATTTGTCTCATTTGTTGTCCAAACTTTCCTGCCATTTCTTGAGATAATCAAGTAAAAAAATGTTTTAGGATTCCATATTATCTCTTGCTATTGGATTTTTCAGCTATATCTCTCTGAATTAATTTTTTGAAGTTTTTCTGTGAATTACAATCATCATAATCAACATTAATAAATATATCACTTCACTAATAATGTAAAAGCTTTAAAATTGAGTAATTCTATTTATTCTTCTATATTCATTTATGTTATTGGTCTAATATTACAAATTCCATCATACACTACTACTAATTATTTGTCTTAAATTGTGAAATATATTTAATAATTTTAAATACTCATAACAATCAGCCATTGAAAACTCTACTAGGGTCTCTATGAGTCCTACACAACTTGACAGCACCTAACAACATTTATCCACATATTTGCAAGTTTCATGGATCTTTTCTTTTGTACTCTTGTACAATTTTTTTCTGAGCTAATGTTTACTCAAAAATGTGTTTATTTCATATTCACTTTTAAAATACATTCTGGAAACAATTCATATTGATTTGTTTCCTTTCATCATTTTAAATGTCTACAGCTATATGAACCTCTGGCATGATCCCTTCTGATCTCAGAAGCTAGGCAGGGTGAGCCTCCTTAGTCCTTGGATGGGAGACCACCTGAGAATACTCCTTGCTTTAGGCTTGGGAGAAGGACATGGCAGACCTTTCCTGAAACAATCAGCCATTGAAAACCCTATGAATAGAAGAGAAACACTGACAGTAGTGCCAGACATGGTATAGTGTCAAGGAGTGTTTCATGCTCTTGTATATAGGGTTGTTATGAGTCAGACCTAGCTCCAACGCATCTAACAAAAACAACATCACTTTAAATATGTTGTTACATTGTCTTCTTCATTATATGACAAACAGTAGTCATTATGGTTATCTCTTTTCTTTCCCTTGGATTGCACTGCGTATATTTTTCCTCACCTGGCTTAAAATTTTTCTTTATTGGTGCATTTCAAAAGCTTGGCTATTTTGTCCTTAGTGGTGGTTTTCTGTGTATCAATTCTGCTTTGAACTCATTAAGTACTTAAGGTGACATCTTTCATCAGGTATAGAAAATTTTGTGTCCTATATTTTCTTTACTCTCCTTCTGCAATGCCAATTAAATGTAAACTTGATATTTAATTTTTTATAGTTATCAGGTACTCTTATTTTTATTATTATTTTATCTCATTGTACTTGAGTTTTATAATTTCTACTGACTTTGTCATTTCAGTAATACTTTCTTTTGCCTATCTACTTTTGTTATTCCTGTCCCCACAATTCCAATATTGTATGTATTTATTCAAAATTTCAATTTGAATTTTTTATTTAGAGATTATTTTCTATCTTGAATTTCTCTATCTCTTCATCTGTTTCTCACATGTTTTCCTCCATACAATTTTTTAAGTACTTAATTTTTAATATTAAGTCTTTGTTGTTGTTAGGTGCCATTGAGTTAGGTCCCACTGATAGAGACTCTATATACAACAAAATGAAAAATTCCTCCACACTGTGCCATGCTCAGCTCTATGTCAGTGTTTTTCTACTATTCATAAGGTTTTTAATAGCAAATTGTTTCAGTAGTGATTGCCAAGTACTTATCCCAAGTCCTTATTAGCTAATCTTAATGTCTATGCTGGCTATTTGGGTATACTTACCTAACCTGCAGCTGCAGCACTGTGGCTTCTGATCCTGTCAAATTTCAGAAGATAAGCAGGATTAGGCCTGGTTGGTACTTGGATGAGAGACCACCTGGGAACACCAGGTGCTATAGGCTTGGGAGAAGGACCTGGCAACCCACTTTTAAAGTAAATCTGCCATTGAAAACTATGAATAGCAGAGAAGCACTGACAATAGGGTTTCACCTGTTGTACATAGGATCACTATGAGTCGGATAACGACTCTACGGCACATAACAACAACTAACCATCTTTCTTTTTCTTTTGATTAGAAGTTGCTTGTGCTTTTCCTTTTGTCATTTGAATAAGAAGTTCTTATTTATTGTAGATCAGTGCTACAGATGACACATTATGAAGACTGGATTTTATTGTCATGCCTTAAAGAGTTTTCAATTCTTTTGGAGGGTATATAATGATAAGCCATTTGATAATTTCTAGATTTAATTTTAGGATAAGGGACTGGTTATATTTCAGTTTTTTATTTAGAATGAGAGTGCAACTTTTTTTCTTTAACACAATATGGTACTTATTTTTACCTTATTTTTCTGGTTAAAGAAAACTCTTAATGCAGATATCTCCTCAGTAATGTATCTCAAAACTGTTTAATTCTCCGATTTTCTTGCTAAGGAACATATAGTCTGAAGCTTTAAAGACAACACTTAGAATGCAATGAACTTTACTACACAGATTATGGAATCTCTTCCTTTGCAAACCCCTGTGCTGGGGTAGTGGTCCCAATAAATACTGACCTACTTGATACTTCTTCCATCTTTTTGGTCCTCTCAACTTGACTGCCACTGTCTGTCTGGGCTATCCTTCCCAGGTTTTATAAGATTTTGCAAAAAGAACAAATCCAAGGGTTGTGTAGAGCTCACATTGAGGCATCCATCAGTCTATGTTAAGAATCATGCACAGTCTGTTCGATGATACTTGAAAAGAGTTCCTTCATATGGTTTTTAGAATTGTTCAGAGAAGGACAGTTAAGTAGAGTTCCAACTTTGTTGTCAAAGCCAAACTCAGAAATTAGCATCACTTAATTTTTAAATATTGTTTTATTTAGCTTTTAGCAACTCCATTTGAATCTACAAATTGTTGCTTTTTATTGATTCTAGTATAAATTATTGTCATTTATTTTCATTATTAATTTGTTTCCATTACTTAAAAATTGCAGTGTTTTGTGGTTTTAAAAGTCTCCTGAATTTTCTTTCTTTTCTTTCCTTTGTTTTATTTAAATTTCCTAATTTTCATTTTCTCTATTTCTTGGTATGATTTCTTGTTGTTATTCTATGCTCACTAGTTAAGTTCAATTTAAAAATATAGCCATATTTGTTACTATTAATAATTAAAACATTTTTATTTGTTTGTCTTGAACTTTTTGCAACATTAGATCAAAACATGTGTATCAAAATTCCCCATGTTTTCAAATTTATTGTTAATTCTGTTACTTCTAATTCCAGTATATTTTACATTTTCTTTGACTTTACTATTCGTGTTAAAAGCAATGCTCACTTTTAATTCTAGCATTTTATTAGTTGCAATATTTTAAGCTTCTTCTTCTTTTTCTTTTTTCTGGTATTATAGGATGAAGTCAGGGCCTCATGCTTACATGCTTTGCAAGTGCTGTACCATTCAGCTGCACCCCCAGCCTTTTTTTTTTTACTTTTTGAGACAGGGTCTCACTAAATTACGCAGACTGCCTCTGGTCTCAAATTTGCGATCCCCCTGCCTCTGCCTCCTGAGTTGCTGGGATTACATGGGTGAGCCACTGTGCCCAGCTCTAAGGTTTCTTATTTTGAACAGTATTTTGAGTCCTGAATTCTTTTTGTTCAGTTACTCTTCTGTAATAATTTTTAAGTGTTATTTTTTCAGGAAAGTCACATAAATGGACAGCATGTGTCTCACTAGATCACTAAATATTTTACTCTTTTATGTCTATAAGCTATTTTTACTGTCTATAAATGCTCAGAGGACATTTTATTAAATCATATTTGGACATCATTTTATAACATTTATGTTGGTCTTACATGCCATGGAGTCAGATCCAATTCATAGCAACCCTATCCTATGTACAACAGACAAAACATTACCCAACATTGTGCCCTGCCTGGCATTATTGTCAGTGTTCCTCTGCTCTTCATAGAATTCCCAATGGCTGATTGTTTCAGAAGCGGACTGCTAAGTCCTTCTCCCAAACTTACAGCACTTGGTATTCCCAGACTGTCTCCCATCCAAGTATTAACCAAGTCCCACCCTGCTTAGCTTATAAGATCAGATAAGAAGGGTGCCAGGGTGGTATGGCTGTAGACATAAAATTTATAGTGACACTTGTAATGTGGAGACCAACTCTGACACCAGAGTTGTAGATTATAAAGAAAAAGTAGGCTATTGTTCCTCTTGATGTGCTACTTGTTTTCTTTCGATTTCATTAGATTTCAACTTTACCTTTGGAATCCAAGACTTTGTCAATGTCATTAATTTATGCATGCTGCTTTATGCATTTATGCATGTGTTTACACACAGTAAATATTCCAGTTTTTCATGGATTCCTTTCGTTTAAAATGCCAAATCATTCTTCTATGTAGGATTTTTCTTTTTAAATGACTACATGATCTTGCCATGTAGCCCAGGCTGGCCTTGAACTCATGGTTCTCCTGCCTTAGCCCCATCAGTGATTGGGAATACAGACATGAACCACCATGCTTGACATCTACTTAGGAGTTAAATAAAAGTGTTTTTTGTTTTGTTTTGTTTTTGTTTTTGAGAGATTGAGTTTCACCTGTGATTGTAAGAATACTGCAGAGAGATCTCTTTTATCCTTTACTTAGTTTCCCTCAGTCGTGATGTATTTCAAAACCATCATGCAATATCACAAGAATATTGACATTAATGTGACCCATCTATCTTGTTCAGATTTACCCAGTTTTATTTGTAGTCATTTGTGTTTGTGTGTATGTGTATCTATGTATTTTTTTATCCTGTAAAATTTTGTCATATGCATAGGTTTATGTCTCTAACACAACAATTAAAAAACAAATTAGGCCCATTGCCACATGGTCTTATATATTTGTGCCTTTCTTGCTAATGCCTACATACATTCATAAATCTTTGTTGTTACTAAATATATTCATGTATAAATATTGCCAGTTTATATCATTTTTATTATGTACTAGTCTATTACATTTAAATTATAATAATTGTCAAAATTTTTTTAACAATTATGAAAATGTGAACTATGTTTAAATTATTGAGAAATATGAGGAGTATACATTTGATTTGGTTTATACTATAAATCAAATTATATGACAATAATATTTTAATAAGAACTTGGTTAATATTTAGTTTTGAGACGTATAAAGCAGTTTCCAGATGGTAGACTGTTTAGATATTTAAGTCATGTGTTAAATCAAAAGAAACTCCCAGTAATTAGAATGGTATATGTAAGTTCATCTTGGGAAATGATTTTAATTTAAAATAATATTTTACTATTCACAGATCAACTAGAACAAACTGTAAGCATGTTAATAAACATTTTTAAAAAGAAGAGAATTGCCTCTACTTGCTATAACGTAGCAAAAGATATATTTTATTTTTAAAACTATGTCCAAAATTTGAAGCACTTACCTTTCTAAGATGCGCGTTGTCTTTGCTTATAAAACAAAGCAGACTTTTTCTCATTTTGCTAAATATTCTTTTAAAAATAACTCAGTTTATATATATATATTGTTGTTGTTCTTGTTAGGTGCCGTCGAGTCGAGTCCGACTCATAGCGAACCTATGTACAGCAGATCGAAACACTTCCCGATTCTGTGCCAGGCAAACCATCTTATTTATGTTTAAGCCCATTGTTGCAGACACTGTGTCAATCCATCTGGTGGAGGGTTTTCCTCTTTTCCGTTGACCTGCCATTCTTCCAAACATGATGTCCTTCTCCAGGGATTGTTCTCTCCTGACTACATGTCCGAAATATGTAAGACGCAGTCTGGCCATTTTTGCTTCCAAGGAGCACTCTGGTTGTACTTCTTCTAGGACAGATCTGTTGGTTCTTTTGGCAGTCCATGGTATATTCAATAGACGTCTCCAGCACCACAATTCAAAAGCATCAATT
>VMDO01039552.1:0-12599 GCA_007922755.1 Pedetes capensis
CTTCATTTGTGGCCTTGGTGGTGGGTGCATAAATTTGAATAATAGTCATATTAACTGGCCTTCCTTGTAGGTGTATGGATATTATTCTATCACTGACAACATTGTATTTCATGACAGATCTTGAAATGTCTTTTTTGATGATGAATGCAACCCCATTTCTCTTTAGTTTATCATTCCCAGCATAGTAGACCATATGATTTTCTGACTCAAAATGGCCTATGCCAGTCCTTTCCAAATTTTTTCTTTTTATAAATTATCTATCTTTAGGACTCCATTTTTCTATAGATGTGGGAGATACACATACAACCATTCTGGGGAAAAGTCTTACTCAGGCTTCTAAGGAGGAGCCTTCCAAATCTCCACTTTACTCCCCTACTTGGAGAGACTAAAAGCATACCTTCCAGACTCCTTTGCAGCTAGCTTCTGTCACTTAGATACACTTGAATGAGATATTGAAATCAGAAGGGAGGCAGAGAACATTTGCTTGCAGCTAAAACTGCTGGCTGGTAAATTTTGACAGTTGTGAGGGTTCTTAGTGTTTTATCATGATATTCAGGTGAGCATTCCCCAGCGCCACTAGTATGCGAATGCTCTAATATCTAGTGGTAAAAATTGGTAACAGCAGCTGCTGCCCAACCTTTGGGTTTCTTGCACTCTAGTATGACTTTCAACCTAAAAATTCAATAATATCTATTCCTCCAGCCCTTCCACAGACTATGTAAGTCCACACACCCCTGCATAACTCTCTTCCTTTTTCATACACTTGTGGTGGCTATGGAACCTGACTGAAGCAGCAGCTGATCTCCCACTATTAAATCCTGAGGAATAGATAATTGAGAGTTAAATCATCATAGAGCAGGAGGCCTGACAGATTTGGCCTCAAATATTGTTTTTGATAATTAGTAAGTAAAACTTTCATTGTATTTTCTCATGTAAACAATGAGTCGACTAATACCATATTCACAGGAGATTTTTTTGAATATTACAAGTAATAATGTAAGTGAAGTAATGAATTAATTATGTTGGTTAGTTGATTTTAACAATAACATTAAAAAATCTTGTTAATAAAACTGGTTTAAGTAATAAAGATATTTATCATCTATAATACCTAGGAGTTAATATGCAGAATGGGCTCCAGGAATGATATAATGCATAAATTATTGAGGTGAAAATAGTTCATTGACATAAGCTGATCAATGACTTTTAGAAAATAATATTTTATTGAACCATAGCCATGCCATTCTGGTAACTTTTGTACAGTAATATCTGAGTTGTATAGTTGCCATGAGAACCATGGACCATTAGGTTGGCAAAGCTAAAGTATTTACTATTTGATCCTTTGCAGAAGAAGTTTACTGAACCTCTAATATAAACAGTGGCACTATTATCCTCAGGAGTAATTTTATCCTAAGTTTGAAACCTTTTCCACAAGATGGATGACAGAAGCAATATAGGTTGCAGGTCTCCCTGTTTATAATTAACAGAGGAGGCCTGGCCCATGTCTGTCCCTTCATTTGGACTGAACCAAATTATATCACATGGCTACCACTGGGCCAATAGCTATTGATGAGGGGTCTGCTGAGCATGAATTGGCTTATGTGAAACAGAATCCTGAATCTCACTCTAGAGCTAGTGATAGGCTGCTCACCTGAAAGATTGGGGTCCGTAAGAGAGGAAGACGGAATCGTTCTTGTGTAGGCAACACACATTGGCTACCACAAGTGTTGCTAGGGGACTCAGGGTCCCTTTTCAGGGTGCTTAGTCTAGTTGATAAATTTTCAAAAGGGGACGAGAAGGAAATTTGAGGAGAGTGAATTTGAGTCAAGAGAGGGAGAGAGCCCTGAAAATCAAGGCAAGGCATAGGATTTAGGCTGGTGTTGGTAGAAAGGAGATGGACAGAGAAAAAGGAAGATGATGTAATCCTTTCTGAGTTAGAAGTTAGAACAGGGCAGGTTCAGCAGTGTAAGACAGCGAACAGTTGCATTGAGGGTAGGGCTTTGGGGGTATGTGAGTACATATCTCATTAAGGGGACAATTATTCCTCCTGTTTCCTTGTCTTCAGATATGTCATATTTCTTACATTCTTTTAGCTTAGGCTGGGCTTCTTTAGGTTGTAAAACAGAATTTTCCCTTTAATGCATGGGGGTTGTTGCCTCAAAGGAGGTCCCCTAACCTAATCTAGACATGGAGGCAGCTATTGTCTTCATATGTAAAGGGTGTTACTGGCTACAGTGCCATTTGTAAAAAAGTGTTATGGGTTATTGACCATGCCATTTATAAAGAATATTGTTACCAGGGTAGTACTGACCATTGATCATGCCATTTGTTTTAGAGGAAGCTGATATATTGATATTTGTATGTCTCAAAGTGTGCCTGAGAATCAGATGTCTGCAGAGGGCATTTTTCTCTTTCTTCCTGCCTAGCATCCTCTGTCACAAGCACCTAACAAAGTGCCTGAAAACATGACAGGCACTCAATAATTGATCACTCTTTTGTCCAACAATGATGAGTCTTACTTGGCTATAGTAAAATGAGCACTGGGCTAGGATTTGGGATACATGATTTTTCATCTTGGCTCAAGCTAGGTCTAGCTTGTGACCTAGGCAGAAACAAATCCTCTTCACCTTTAACTTCTCCAATTGTGTATAAAGGGTTGTGAGTTAGATAATATTTAAGGCTCATTCTCATTACTAAATACAGGTGTTCATTAAAATACTTACATTTGTCTAGTGCATCAGACTTTTCAACTTACTTTCCATATACATCAATAGCCTGCAGATATATCACTGTGTCATCTGATCCCATCAGATCTTGGAAGCTAAGCAAGGTTGGGCCTGGTTAGTACTTTGATGGGAGACTACTTGGGAACATCAGGTGCTGTAAGCTTGGGAAAAAGAGCAGCAACCCACTCCCCAAAACAATCAGCCATTAAAAACCCTAGGAATAGCAGAGAAGCACTGACAATAGTGTTTCGCCTGTTGTATGTAGGGTCGCTGAGTCACACACTGACTTGGCAACACCTAACAACAAAAACAACATACATTAATAGAAAACATCCTTCCAGTCCAAGGGAGAATATCCTCAGGTCGTAAGATTAGAGAGTATGCTCATTTCTTGATAGATTCACATCCCTGCTGGGGCTAAATGCCAACCAGAGGTGGGAGTTGTATACTACCATGGAGCAGCTCATTCATTTATTCATTGATCACATATTATTCAATATTCACTATGTTCCAGACACTGAAGTAGAGAAGGGGTTATGATCTCACAGTGTCTATATTCAAATGGGTGATAGGGAATAGTCAGTAACCACATGAACACAAAACAACTCAATTTCAGCGAGAAAGTGCTCCAAAAACAAAGTAGATAAACATGAACAGAAGTGACTGTAAGTTATATCATGTCAGGGGATTAGGGCAGACCTCTGTGAGAATATCTTTCATGTCTTAAGATGTGTATGTACAGGTCTAGAGGAATAGCATCCCTTTCCTTTTTGTGTATTTTGCTGATTTTTATGTTTCACTGATATGGTTATAATTTTCCATTTCTCTTTTAAAAGTTTTCTTCTTTGAGAATCTTTCACAAATATTCCCTTGGAAAAATGCTATATATTGGAAGAAGAAGGGCTAGGAAAAGAGAATTTTTAAAATAGTTTTTGAGTTATTTCAGAATTGCATAGCTATGTCCTCTAAAGTTGCAAACTCTTCTTCAGCAGTTATAAAGATTAAGCTTATGCTTTCCAATTTTGGATGCATATTTTAGGCAATTGAAACTGAAGTATCCAGAAACCTATAGCAGTATCTTTATATGCCAATCAAATTGCATGAAGAGGCACAGAAACAGCTCCCTGTTACTGCTCAAGCTTCAGAGAAGAGGAAGCAAAGTACTTCAGGAGACACATGTGGTATATTTCTACTTGGAATCTACACTGGTAATGGCTTCGTCCTTTGTTCACGGTTATAGCACTTTCTGTTATCTTCATCCCTTGTCCCACCAGTAGCTGATGACATTACTGCTCAATTAACCCTGTCACCTCCATAGCAAATGTTTTGCATTGCATATGGTGACTTTATTCCTGTTTCCTACCCTTGCATCCCTAAAATCTTGTTTCTGCTTTGGAATATTTTTCAAAGAAGCTTATAAGCATTTAGACATTTGAATGTACTGTTAATGTGACACTTGAAAAAGAAAAATGAGTTAATCTGAGAAATACAAAAGTAGTGTGGGGAAGAATAATCCAGCCTGCAGGCAAAATTGATGTAGTTAATGTTTGCAAGGATGAGTTTGCAGGAATTTTATAAAAGTCAGTTTGTCTTATCTGTGTCTAGTCTACATGGTGGTGAGGTAAATGATTAATTCAATTAATTCAATGACTCTCTCCTCGCCTCAATCAATCAATCAATCAATCAATCAAATAAGCCTATTTGCAACATTGATACAAAAGCAAAAGTATGAAAATACCACTATTAAAATTTGTTTGATTTCATAAATGCCAAAAATTTTCAAAGATAAAAATACAAAAGATGAAATTGATTAGGAAAAATACAATTATGTGTGCAATATAAATAATAATATTAAAATGTTTTGCTTGTTTAAAATACACCAGGCTCCATCAGGCAAAGCATCAATCATGTAAATAAATTCTTTTGAAATTCTAAATTTAAACCTTAAATATCACCCTCTTTTCTTGGTAACTACAACAATCTCCATATAGTGAAGAAAGGACAAAGATGTTTGATAGATTTACCTGTCAAAAATGATCATGTTGTTGTTGTTGTTAGGTGCCGTCAAGTCGGTATCCGACTCATAGGGACCCTCTGTACAACAGGGGAAACACTATTGTCAGTGCTTCTCTGCTGTTCATAGGGTTTTCAATGGCAGATTGATTTTTGGGAGGGGGTTGCCAGGTCCTTTTCCCAAGCCTACAGCTTCTGGTGTTCCCAGGTGGTCTCTCATCCAGGTACTAACCAGGCCCGACCCTGCTTAGCTTCCGAGATCTGACGGGATCAGATGCCACAGGGCTACCGCTGCAGGCTAAAAATGATCATAGTTATCTCATTTTAGAAATCAGAAAACAGAAATTTCTTTAAGATTCTAAATAACTTCTTCAAAGCCACTTAACATTTGGTTTCAAGCTCAACTCTGCGTAGTACCAAGCTCTCTTCACTACTGTAGGACACCTGTTCTAATATGCATTTGTATCTCTCAGAAGGCCTAGCACATTCCTCATTGTTATTTGCTGATTGAATAAAATAATGATGGTACACTGGTAACTAAATGTAATTACTGAATTATCCTTCTACCTTCTAATCCTTGATTATTTTCTAAGAATTACAGACTAGATTGGGTTGCTTGAATTTTGTTTAAAGAGCCAGACAGTGAGTATTTTCAGCTTTGCATGCTTTACCATCTCTGCCACTACCTCACAATCCCGTCCTTGTAGTGTCCATCAGCCATTGACAATAGTAAACCAGTGGGCATGTTTGTGTTCCGATAAAACTTTATTTACAAAGGAAGGTCAGCCTGTGGGTCTAGTTTGATGGTTGCTAGTATAGTTATCAAAATTATTCTACCTCCTATTAACAATGAAGGCTTTCTCTGGAGTATGGTGGTTGTGACTTACAGCACTTGCTTCCTATATCTGTGTAGACATGGCACACTGACTTGAATTGTCCTGGTGTGCAGTATACCCTTCCTGGTATTTGTGATTGTCCATCTCATGGCCTGTTAACTGAAGTTATGGACAGTAGTTTCAAATTACAAACTACAAAGGATCTCAGTTTGCATTCAGGACCATTACTTTGTGTTACTCTTTTTAACAAGACACTGATTAGGATAAGTCTCTCCCCTCACTTTAAAGTAATGCCCTATTATTAAAATTTTAATTCTTCAAGTAATTCTAATGTGTTGTTCCTCAACATTTCCTTCATTAGAATCTCCTTCACTGTATCCACCATCCAAGCTAGGAGGATTTTTATCATTCATCTCTTATATTTCTCCATATGATTTCCAGAAGGCAGCACTGAGGCAAGTGTCACCCAGGCCATTAGTTCACTTAAATCTGAGCCTGTCTTCAGAAGAAAAGGTATGCCCCCTGTAGCCTCAGCTTCAGCTTCCAAACAAAAAGCCAAGCATTTGGGAGGTCTTTTTGGACAGTGTTAAAAACAATTAAGGATAAATGCAAAGTGAGCAGAAATGAAAAAGGAAAATCAAGGTACCAATTGGGATACCTGTGTTAGTGTTTTGCAGTCCATAAGGTATTTTTAATATCTTATTTTGTTTGTCGCATACAAGTTTCTGAAGTTTGAAACCCTTTGATATTTTGAACACATAAAGACTCAAAGAAGAAAAATGACATGTCAGCTTTCTTGGTAAGTGGTGGAGCCAGGGCTCCTTTCATATAAATCCATGGTGTTTTCTACATTTGTTCATGAGAGAATCTTATCTAAGTCTGAAATTAAGCTTGAAATAATCATAAAGCCTGAAATTAAGCCTGAATTTATCATGTTGTGTTCTTGTTAGGTGCTATTGACTCAGGTCTGACTCATAGTGACCTTATGTACACCAGATGAAACACTATCAGAAATTGTACTGCCTGGTACTATTGTCAGTGCTTCTCTGTTATTGGTAAGTTTTCTGATGATTGATTGTTTTGGGGAGTGGACTGCCAGGTTTTTCTCCCAAGCCTGCAGCACCCACTATTCCCAGACCGTATCCCATCCAAATGCTAAGTGGGTGATGCTGCTTAGCTTCCAAGATTGGACTGGATCAGGCATCACAGTGCTATGGCTGCAGGCAAAATTATAAAGTCTATTATTTAAATTAAATGTATACATATCTAATTTAGAGATAGTATGCTCTAGTTAGTATCAATATATACACTAACGAGAATGTACCTACATAAATGTGCTTACAAATAATTGTCACATATAGTCTATGGAAAATCTATGGAAAAATGATTTAAATCCTAACTTGAGGCACTAAATAAGTTTTGCTGTATCAGTGTTTTTCAATATCATACCTCCCCTGGTGACATTGGAGCAGTCTCCACAGTGGATAGAAGGATGCAGAAAGCAAAAACACATGAGGAAAAAAACTGTGCCCTTCTGAAAAAATATCACCTCTCAGCAACTCATTGGGTCAACACTGATAAATGAATGACACTCATGTTCCAAAATCTCTTTCCCTGCCCAGGGCAGAAATTCCATCTGCTACCTGTCATGGGCAGGGGAGACATACATGAGTCCCATTTCCCTGCTACTATGGATTTTAATTCTCCAAGAGTCCTAGATCAGCTTTTTACTAAGTGTGCTGAGAGCATTCTTTATCATTCATCACACAAATGACTTCAAAATCCTGAACATAGCTCAATGGATGCCAAGGAGTATGATTTTCATCACAATTGAAGTTCGTTTGCCAATCCTTGTGTGGATGTCCTGAATTTGAAGCTGAAAGTCCATGGTCTCATAAGAAGAATGGGTTTCTGGAAGCAATTCATTCTTGCAACATATGTTCAGGGTTAGCTGGGGCTTATTTCTTATGGTGAAAAGTTTTCTTAAACAGGACATTCAGTTTACATTAACTATGAATTATACTACAGCCATGCCACCCTGTCATCTGGTCTACTCAGACCTCAGACGCTATGGAGAGTCTGTACCTGGTAATACTTGGATGGGAGAGTGCCTGGAAATATTGGGTGCTGTAGGCTTGGGAGAAGGACCTGGCAGAGCACTCCTGAAACAATCAGCCATTGAAAACCCTGTGAGTAGCTGAGAAGCACTGATAATAGTGCTGAGCATAGCACAGTGTCAGGTGGTGTTCCATCTGTTGCACATAGGGTTATTATGAGTCAGACTCAACTAGATGGCACCTGACAACAGCACGAGTTACACTAGGAGCTATACATAATTCATTTGGACTTCATTTGTTCATCTATTTTTAAATTTTACTTTGGTTCTCTTGATCAGAATGAAGTAAAAACAATAACATGAAACTCAGGCTAATTTGTGTGACTGGATTGGCATCTAGAGACAGAGATAAGGTGGAAGGGAAACTTTCCCGCTGATCCCATTACTGCTCTTTTAAATCATTCTCCTCTTTTTCACAGCTGACTCCATCTCTAAAACAGTGTTTCTGTGAAAACGTATTTCCACATTTACTTATAAATTATGAGTCACTTTTCCAACATATTTTCTATTTGCTACTTTTTTTACATTTGTTATTCAATTTTTTTCCTTTCAGATGTGACTTAGATAAAATCATCAGTGATAACTTGAACATGGAGTGCATCCTATCCCCTAACCAGAAAAGACATATTTTGATACTTAAGTCAAATTTTAAAACTACATTTGAAATTTGTGAGTTAATGCAGTTAAACACTAGGACCCCAACTTAGAAATTAGTTGTTATCTAGAAGTTTCTTAGTAAATTAGTTGTTTGAATTTTCTAATTAGATATTTAAGATAACTTTCAAAGTTAATTAAACTTAGGAGTTTAAGTGTAATGAGGAAAAAAGGCAATTACCATGTTCTAAATATTTATGTCCGTCTAAATTCTTATGTTAAAATCCTGTCCCCAAGATGGTGAAATTAGGAGACAGGGTATTTGGGAGGTGATTAGGTCAAGAGGACAATCCCTCATCAGTGGGAATAGACAGTACTAAGAGCAATTCCTGCCCTTTCCACCAGGTGAGGACACAATGAGAAGAGCCCTACTTGTGACAAGAGGGAGGCCCTCTCCAGACACCAAATCTTCTAGTACATTCATTGTGGGCTTCCCTGCTTCTAGAACCGTGTGAAGTAAATTTCTATTATTTACAGGACACTTATGGTATTTTGTAATAACAGCCTGCGTGCACTGAGAGACTAATAGTATGGCAATAGAGTATTTTATTTATGTGGAATGTGTGTGACTTAATAAAAAGCTTATTTACTTGAAGAAGAAAGAGAGAGATGAGATGTGTTACAGAACTTCTAAGATGGAGTTTAGGATATTTCTAGGAATGTTTTGAGCATGAATAAAATTTTAAGTATGTATAATTACATTTGAAAACACAGCTATATTTTTATTAGCGTATGCTTATACTTTTTGCTCAAATTAGGGCCATTTCTGGAATATACACGAAAAAAGCAGAGGAAATGCAAAAGAGATTTTAGTTAGGTAACTGGGAAAGGGTGTGGGGAGGGAAAGAGATACTTAAATATATTTGTGAATTTTCTTCAGGTGAAATCAACAAAGTATTAAATGGTGAATGTCAGAGAAAAAAGCAGAGCATCTTCTGTGCATAACACCCTATGTTGGGAGGAAAGGCAATGTTGAGGGAAAGACATTGGGTTGCAGGTCAGAGTACAGTCCTAGTTAACATCCTTGGTTTAGGGTGAGCTACTTCATATCTGGAGTGAGTGAAGAAGGTAGCACAGAGGGCAAGAGGAACAGCCCTATATTTATTGTTAACATTTAAGGGGTGTCTAACAGTCAAGTTATTATAACCCATTATATGTCTGCATTTCCGAAATAGCACACTGAGTAGAGTACTTCATATTTTAGTGCATGTATGGAGGAGTTGGGGAGTGGATCATTTCATTCCTTTTTTGTGTGTGTGTGTGTGTTCTTAGAAGAAACAATTGTTTTTTTTTTTGTTTTTTTCATTAGAAAATTTTAATGTACATCATAATGCGATTCATTTTGACATTCTTTTCATTGTGACAATTTTCATATATGCAATTTGATAAGCATTATTCATATAGGTTACCTCTTACTCTCCTCTATGTTTCCCCCCTCCCCCTCTTCCCATCTAAGTTTCCCATCCAAGTCTTCTCTATCTTTTATTATACAGTATTTTTCTATATGACCTTGGGTTCCATTTCTGTTTAAGATAGAAACTTTTCCTGTAGTGGTCTTTGTTTCTATCTTGTTAGAACAATTACATGCGAATTCTAGTCTATTTATATTGACCTTATTCTTATCTTCCCTCCCCCCCTTTTAATGTGATCTGACCTTTGAGTAGGATTTTTCCTTCTTGTAATTTTGAGTCAGCTCTTTCATATGAGTGAGAACATGTGTTGTTTCTCTTTCTGAACTTGTGTTCGTTCACTTAAAATAATTTTCTCTAATTCCATCCATTTTGCTGCGAATGACCCTATTTCATTTTTCTTGATTGCTGAATAGTATTCCATTATGTATATATACCATAGTTTTTTATCCATTCTTCTGTTGAAGGGCACTTTGGTTGATTCCATATCTTTGCTATTGTGAAAAGCGCTGCATTGAACATGGAGATGCAGGTGTCTCTGTGGTATGATGACTCATCTCCTTTTGGGTAAATTCCCAATAGTGTTATAGCTGGGTCATATGGTAGATCTATTTCTAGTTTTTTGAGGTACCTCCATATTGATTTCCATAGTGGTTGTACCAATTTACAGCTCCACCAGCAATGTAGAAGTGTTCCCTTTTCCCCGCAACCTCACCAGCATTTGTTGTTGTTTGTTTTATTGATCTTGGCCATTCTTACTGGTGTAAGGTGAAATCTCAGCATTGTTTTGATTTGCATTTCCCTAATGGCTAGGGATATTGAGCACTTTTTCATGTGTTTCATGGCTTTATGGACTTCTTCATTTGAGAACTGTCTACTCAGTTCCTTTGCCCATTTGTGTATTGGGTTGTTTGGTTTTTGTGTTTTTTTTTTTTCTTGAGTTCCTTATAAATCCTAGTAATTAGACCTTTGTCAGATGTATAAAATGGGAAGATTTTTTCCCATTCTGTGGAGGTTTCCTTGACTCTGTTAATTGTTTCTTTTGCAGTACAGAGGCTTCTTAATTTGATGTGGTCCCATTTATCTATTCTTGTTGCAATTTCTTGAGCAATTGGGGTCCTATTAAGGAAATCTTTTCCAATGCCTATATGATGGAATGTATTGCCTATCTTGCCTTCTATGAGTTTTAAAGTTTCTGGTTTTATATTGAGATCTTTTATCCATTTTGAGTTAACTCTCGTGTATATTGAGAGATGTGGATCCACTTTCATTTTTCTGCATGTGGACGACCATGTTTCCCAGCACCATTTGTTGAAGAGGCTGTCCTTCTTCCAGTTTATTTGCTTTGCTCCTTTGTCAAAAATAAGGTGGCTATAGGTGTGTTGAGGTATGTCTGGGTCTTCTATTCTGTTCCAGATGTCTTCAGGCCTATTTTTGTGCAAGTACCAAGCTGTTTTTGCAACCACTGCCTTGTAGTAAAGTTTGAAGTCAGGGATTGTGATTCCCCCTGCATTAGATTTGCAGCTTAAAAGTGTTTTGGCTATACGTGGTCTTTTGTGGTTCCATATGAATTTTTGGATCATTTTTTCTGTTTCTGTGAAGACAGTCAGTGGGATTTTAATGGGTATTGCATTAAATCTATAGATTGTTTTTGGTAGGATAGCCATTTTTACAATATTAATTCTCCCTATCCAGGAGCAGGGGAGGTCTTTCCATTTTTTAGTGTCCTCTGCTATTTCTTCCTTTAATGTTTTGAAATTTTCCTTGTATAGATCGGAAGGGTCTTTGGTTAGATTGATTCCAAGGTATTTAATCTTCTGGTGGGTTATCATGAATGGTATCTTTCCTGAAATTTCCTTCTCTTCTTGTTTGGAATTGGTATAAACAAAGGCTATTGATTTTTGTATGTTAATTTTGTAGCCTGCAACTTTGCTGAAGGAGTTAATTAGATCCAGAAGTTTTTTGATTGAGGTTTTGGGGTCTTTCAGGTATAAAAGCATATCATCTGCAAATAATGATAATTTGACCTCTTCCTTGCCAATCTGTATCCCTTTGATTTCTTTCTCTTGTCTGATTGCCCTGGCCAGAACTTCAATTACTATGTTGAATAGAATAGGAGAGAGAGGACATCCTTGTCTTGTTACAGATCTAAGAGGAAATGGTTTTAGTTTTTCTCCATTTATTATAATGTTGGCTCTAGGTTTGTCATAAATGGCTTTTATGAAATTAAGTTATTTGCCTGTTATACCTATTTTCTCCAGTGTTTTTATCATGAAAAGGTGTTGCACTTTGTCGAAGGCCTTTTCAGCATCAATTGAGATGATCATGTGGTTTTTGTTTGTTAGTTTCTTGATATGTTGGATTACATTAATTGATTTTCGTATGTTAAACCAGCCTTGCATCTGTGGCATAAATCCCACTTGGTCATGGTGAATAATCTTTTTCGTATGCTGTTGTATTCTGTTTGCCAGAATTTTATTGAATATTTTTGCATCTAGATTCATAAGGGAGATGGGTCTATAATTCTCTATCTTAGATGAATCTTTTCCTGGTTTGGGTGTCAGTGTGATGGTAGCTTCATAAAATGTATTTGGGAGTGTTCCCTCCTTTTCTATTCTTTGGAATAATTTGAGGCGGACAGGTATTATATCTTCTTTAAAAGTTTGGTAGAATTCTGCCGTGAATCCATCAGGACCTGGGCTCTTCTTTGTTGGGAGACTTTTAATTACCTTTTCTATTTCTGTATAGGTAATGGGCTTGTTTAGGTCAGTTATGTCTTCTGGGGATAGTTTTGGTAGGTCATACATGTTAATAAATTTGTCCATTTCTTCTGCGTTTTCATATTTTT
>VMDO01039553.1:0-12585 GCA_007922755.1 Pedetes capensis
AGAAGAGAGAGAGAGGAGAGAGAAGAAAGACTCTCTAGAGTCTTAACCCATTCTCTGGAATCAAACTTACAAAATACAGGTCAGAATTCTCCAGATACCCCACATGTACACTTGGGGTCCACCTGGGTTTCTAGTAAAAGTTGGCCTTCTCTCCCAGTGCCGTCTGGACATTAAAAGAATAGAATCTTTCTTTCTGGACAATGTGGATTAATTTTTCCCATTTATGGGTTTGCTCTTGCTCTTTCTTTCACTCATGCTTCTATTATTGCTCCCTCTTCCACCTCCATCTGCACCCCCACCCACCCCACTCACTCTCTCCACTCATCCATCCATCCATCCATCCATGCACCCTGCCCACTCTCCCTACCCATTCACCAATCCACTCACCCACTCACCCATCTTCCCCATCCCCCCATGCTCTTATCCATCCATCCATCCATCATCTCTACATCTACCCACCCACCCTCCACCCATCCACCCACTCACAGGCAGCCATCCATCCATCTATTCATCTACTGTGGGCCAAATGTTGTTCACAACAGATAACAACCAATTAAACACCTGCGCTTACTACCACATCAAACCTGTGACTGCAGAAGTGAATTAAGTCAGTTTTGCTGGCTAGCCTCCCTACATCCTCTTTGGCAAATCAGGCTACTCTACTCCCCCACCTGTAGTGCCACCTGGAGCCTCGTGTGAGCTGACACAGATGTTCTTCAAACATGGAGGCAATGATATCCACACGAAAACGGCCCCTGATCAAATTTCTCCTAAGAACTGTGGGAGGTGTTGCTCCTCCTTGAGGAAATCTCTTCCTACATGGCTGCTTTGAGTGGAGGCTGCTTTGTGAGGTGAGGACACCGAGGTGCGGGAAAGCTCGGAATTTCATTCAGGATCACGCGAGGGTTGCGTGCCAGGCATATGAACGCTCCCACCGGCACTTGGAACCACCGTGCTGCTTCCGGTGTGAGAGGCCGGAGGAGAGGCAGCCTCCATGGGATGCCGTGAAAGAAAGGAGTCAGAATAGGAAGGAGCGGACTCTATTCCGAAGAGAGAAAGACTGGAAAGCATGGAAATCACAGGGCGATTAGAGGATGGTCTCAGAGTGAAGAATGGGGCTGAGCTGCAGGAGGGACCGGGCAGGACACGTCTCCAGCTGTGGCTCCCTGCCAGGGGAGGGGAAATGGAGCCCTTAACCAAAAAGGTAAGCTGGACCTGGACAGCCCTGGTGGTCAGGCTGGCAGTCCCCCAGGACAAGCCCATGGTCTCTGAAGCCCTTGGATCCATTAGGGGGATTTGGCGAGACAGTGGCTCTTCCTAATGTGGGAGGTGGTCAGTGTCGTAGAAGGGATTCCTTTCGCCACACTCTGTACCTTGGAGGGCCATGACCGGGTGCCATCTTGACAGGTAACCTACTGTGTGGGGTTGAGCTGCTCTGAGGGCTTGAAAGCAACGGATAATCATGGGTTAGGGATCCTGCGGGTGACCTGCCAGGACCCCAGGGTGCAACACAGAGGCAGCAGGCAGTACAGTGAGGGGGAGTCGGGACGCCCAGGGACTGACAGGTCTGGGCAGCAGGAGGCTCTGGCAAGGCAGGTGGCAGCCCCTTCCCAGGAAGGGGAGATGGCCTCATCTGCTGAGGGGAGCCTAGGAGATGAGCAACTCTGAACCAGGGTCAGATGAAAGACTCCATCTTCAGCTGACCACCACCTCCCCCTAACAGGCTCCAGTATTAAAGCAAGCAAAAAGAAGGTGGTCCAAGATTTTCTTTCTTTTTTACTGCCCTGCTGGGGACTGAACCCAGGGCTTGGGATGGGGTAGGTGCTGTACAACTGCGCAGCACCCCCAGCCCTTTTCTTGTTTTTACTTTGAGATAGGGTCTTGTTGAGTTGTGTTGGCTGCCTCTGGCCTGGGGCTCAAGATCTTCCTGCCTCAGCCTTCCAAGAGACTAGCATTTCAGGTATGCATCATAGTGTATAGCTCTTTTATTTTTATTTATTTTCTTTTTCTTTTATTTCCTCTTTTCATTGTGAATTTTATTTTCTTCACTTCTCTTTTTAAATATAATTTTTATCTTTTTTATGAGTTTTATCTTTTGCTGCCTATCTATCTTTTTCTATTTTCTCTACCTAGTATCATTTTTATTTTTAATTTTTTAAAAAAGAAATCTTAGGCTTTTTACTTCTAATTGCTCTTCTTAAGTTTACCTAATTTTGTTTATACAATTTTCTCCTTATTGTGCAGTTGTTTTTTTTAATAGCTTTTGCTCTTTCCTCTCTCTCTTCATAACATTCATTTCCTTTCTAGATCTTCCTTTTCTTTTCTTTTACTTAACACTTGCTACTTCCATTCTCTCCTTTCTCTGTCCTGCTTTTTTATTTCAGGCAATTACTATTTTTACCTTCACCCTAAATAATTTGAAACATCACAGCTTACTCTAGTTATTGTCACCGTTTTCTGTTCTATGGGCATTGGTGGATTAGTAGTTGGCTTTAACTGATTTTAAGTGTCTTCCCATGTATAATTTGGCTGGGTATTGTACCTATTACAGCAGTTTTTCTTCACTTCTGGGAGTGGTATTGGGGGTTGAAATATCAAGAGAAAGTCACTCACTAAAAGATCCCCAAATAAAAGTGAAAGAGAAAGTCATCCAAACACATGCACAAATCACAAAACAGAAACACAAAGCATGAAAAAGCAAGGCAACGTGTCTACTCCAAAAAGACCATGATACTTTAACTATTGAATCCAAAGATATTGATATGATTGAAAGTTCAGACAAAGAATTCAAAAGCCTACTTATAAAAATGATCAATGACTTCAAAGAGGACACAAACAAGCAGGTGAATGAAATAAGGAAATAAATATAGGACCTAGGTCAGAAAGTCACCAATGTATAAGACAAAGTAAAATGGATGAGAAATTCAGCAAGGATATTGAGATTTAAAAAAAAAGGAATACTGAGGTGAGGGATCCAATAAATCAAATAAAAAACAATGGGAAGCATGACCAGTACACTAGATAAAGCGGAAGACAGAATATTAGGGATGGAAGACAAGGTTAAGGAAACACTATATTCAGATATCAACAAAGAAAAAAATGGTAAAAGAACATGACAACAATTTCTAAAAATTCTGGGACATGACCAAGAGACCAAACCTAAGAATCTAAGGGGTAGCCGGGCATGGTGGCACATGCCTGTAATCCCAATGGCTTGGGAGGTGGAGGCAGGAGGATTGCAAGTTCTAGACCAGAGGCAGTCTGCATAACTTAGTAATACCCTATCTCAAAATGTAAAAAAATGGGTTGGGGATGCAGCTCAGTGGTCCAGTGCTTGCAGAGCATGCAAGTGCGAGGCTCTGGGTTCAACCCCCAGTACCGCCAAAAAAAAAAAAAAAAAAAAAAAAAAAAAAAAAAAAAAAAAAAAAAAAAAAAAAATCTAAGGGGTAGAGAAAGGATCTGAGATAAAAACTAAAGAGATAGAAAAGCTATTCAACAAAATTATAGTAAAAACTTCCCAAATCTGGAGAAAGAAATGGACATCCAACCACAAGAGGCAATTAGAATCTCAAATAGATATGACTAGAAAAGAACTTTCGCATGACACATTATAATTAAATGCTAAGACTGTAGAACAAAGAAACAATATTAAAAGGTATAAGATAAAAAACACCAACTCATTTACAAAGGCAAACTCATCAGAATAACATCAGACTTTTCAGCACAAACCCTAAAATCCAGGAAAGCATGGAATAATATATTTCAAGCTCCAAAAGTAAATTACTGCCAACTAAAATTATTCTTACCAGCAAAGTTATCATTAAAATCACTGGAGAAAAAAGACCTTCCAAAGCAAGCACATGTTAAAGCAATACATGACTACCAAGTGAGAATTGCGGAAGATACTTGAATGAATGCTATGCACACAGAAGGAAGAAACACAGTCTTAATCGTGAGAGTACAGGAAAGAATAACCTTAGTGAAAGGAACAGAGGAACTAAAGAGAACTATGAAAGAATCAGCCATATCTAACTCAAAAAGCTAGCAAACCCCAGATATGAATGAGGGAGAAAGAACAGAATAAGTAGTATGCAACCAGGAAAACACACAGCACAATTAGAAGAATCGACAGACCCCTCTCTATGATGACCCTACATATAAATGGTCTTAACTCTCTAATTAAAAGATAGAGATCAGCAGATTGGATTAAAAAATAAGATTCAAAATTTTTTGTCCACAAGAAACACATCTCACTAGCAAAGACACTTATAGACTGAATGTGAAAGAATGGAGATGGACATACCAAGTAAGTGGAAGTAAAAAAAAAAAAAAGGAGGAGTACCCACCCTTATATCAGACAATAGTAGATTTCAAGTTAAAATTAGAAGAGGTAAAACAGGTAACTACATATTAATAAAGGGAACAATTGACCAAGAACACATGTTGTTAGGTGCCGTCGAGTCGGTGTCCGACTCATAGTGACCCTCTGTACAACAGGGGAAACAGTGCTTCTCCACTGTTCATAGGGTTTTCAATGGCAGATTGATTTTTGGGAGGGGGTTGCCAGGTCCTTCTCCCAAGCCTACAGCTTCTGGTGTTCCCAGGCGGTCTCCCATCCAGGTACTAACCAGGCCCGACCCTGCTTAGCTTCTGAGATCTGACGGGATCAGATGCCACAGGGCTACAGCTGCAGGCAAAGAACACATAACAATTGTAAATATATATGCACTGAACATTGATGCCCCCAATTTCGCTAAAAAGAAAACACTACTGAACATAAAGGGACAGATACATCCAAATACATTAATAGTGTGTGACTTTAATACCCCACTCATAGCAATAGATAGAACATCCAGACAAAAATATCAACCAAGAAACTTCAGAGTTAAACATCACAATAGATCAAATGGACTTAATGAACATCTACAGAATATTCCACCCAAAAACTAGAGAATACACATTCTTCTCAGCAGCCCATGGAACTTTCTCTAAAAGAGATCACATTTGAGGCCATAAATGAAGTGTTAACAAATACAGAAAAATTAAGATAATTTCATGTATCTTCTTGGACCATGGGATAAAACTAGAAATCAGTACCACGAGAAATTAGAGAAGCTATGTGAAGAATATCAGAGCACTTAATTGTACTCATGAGGAATCTGTACATGGACCAAGAGGCAGTTGTTTGAACAGATCAAGGAAGCATTGTCTGGTTTAAAATCAAGAAAGGTGTGTGTGAGGGCTGTACCCTTTCACCATACTTCTTCAATCTATATGATCAACAAATAATCTGAGAAGCTGGACTTGATGAAGAAGAATGTGGCATCATGATTGGAGGAAAACTCATTAACAACCTGTGTTGTGCAGTTGACACAGCTCTGCTTGCTGAAAGTGAAGAGGATTTGAAACATTTACTGATGAACATCAAAGAACACAACCTTTGGTGTGGATTGGACACTGGGTCAGTATGCAACTTCATGATAAATGGAGAAAAGATTGAGGTTGTCCAAGATTTTGCTTCACTTGGTTCTACAATCAACACTCATGGAAGCAGTAGTCAAGAAATGAAAAGATGCATTGCATTGGGAAAAGCTGTTGCAAAAGACCTCCTAAAAGTGTTGAAAAGTAATGATGTCACATTGAAGACAAAGGTGTGCCTGACTCATGCCATGGTATTTCCAGTCACATGATATGGTTATGAAAGCTGGACATTGCATAAGGGAGACAGGAGAAGAATTGATGCTTTTGCATTATGGTACTGTAGACAAATATTGAATATAGCATGAACTACCAAAAGAACAAACAGATCTGTCCTAGAGGAAGTACAACCAGAATGCTCCTTGGAAGCACAGATGGCTAGACTGTGTCTGATGTATTTTGGACATGTTGTCAGGAGGGACCAATCCCTGGAGAAGAACATCATGTTTGGGAGAGTGGCAGGTCAACAGGGGTGGGGGTGGGAAAGGAAGGAAAACCCTCAACTAGAGGGATTGACACAATGGCTACTACAATGGGCTTAAAAATGAAAAGAGTATGTCCTTGGCACAGAGTCAGAGAGTGTTTTGTTCTGTTGTACATAGAGTCACTATGAGTTGGACCCAGCTAACACCTAACAACACCTAAAAACAACAAAACAACATACAAATACATGGATATTGAACAATATATTCTTAAACTGTCAGTGGATCCTTGAAGAAACCAGGGAGGAAATGAAAAAATTCCTAAACTCAAATGAAAACAAAAACACAGCCTACTAGAACCTTTGGGGTACAGCAAAGGCAGTCCTGGGAAGGAAGTGCACAGCTGTGAGTGCCGACATTAAAGCATCAGAGACTCAAATAAACAGCTTAATGATGCACCTCAAGTTTTCAGAAAAACAAAGAACAGACAAAACCCACAATCAATAGTTGGAAAGAAATAATAAAGATCAGAGAAGAAATGAATGAAATGGAGATTAAAAGAGCAATAAAAGAGTTGATGAAACAAAGAGCTGGTTCTTTGAAAAGATTAAAAAGTCAATAAGCCCTTAGCCAAACTAACCAAGAGAAAGTGAACGAAGACTGAAATCAATAAAATTACAGATGGGAAAAGGGACATCAAAATAGACATCAGTGAAATTCAGAGACTCATTTGGGATTACTTTGAAAACTTATATTCTATAATAACTGGGAAACGTTGATGAGATGATAAATTCCTAGTACCATGTGACTTACTAAAATTAAATCAAGAGGACATAAACAACTTAGACATGTGATGAGCAATGAAATGGAAGCAGTGATAAAGAGTCTTCTAACAAAGAAAAGCCTAGGACTGGATGGATTCACTGCTGAATTCTATACGACTTTTAAAGAAGAACTAACATGAATGCTCCTCAGATAGTCCATAAAAATAGAAATGGGAGGAGCACTACCAAAGTCATTCTATGAAGCTAGTAGTACCCTGGTACCAAAACCAGATTAAGGATTCAGCATAAAGGAAAACATCACATCAACTTCCCCAATGAACATACATGTGAAAATCCTTAATAAAATACCTGAAAATGGACTTTAGCAACACATTAAAAAGATCATATTGTATGACCACGTTGGTTACATTCCAGGGATGCAAGAGTGGTTCAATACACACAAGTCAATAAATGTAAACAGCATACAAATGGACTCAGAAACAGAAACCACATGATCATCTCAATAGATGCAGAAAAGACCTTTAATGAAGTTCAATATGTTTCCTGATAAAAGTCCTGAAGAAACTAGGAATTGAAGGAACATATCTCAACATAATAAAGGAAATAAATGGAAAATCTACAGCCAACATGGGCTGAGATTTAGCTCAGTTGGTAGAGCACTGCGCTGCAGTCTCCGAGGTCCCGAGTTCAATTCCCAGCACCGCAAAAATGGGAGAAGGACCTGGCAATCCACTCCCGAGGCAATCCCGAAATAATCAGCCATTGAAAACCCTAAGAGGGTCACTATGAGTCGGATACTGACTCAATGGCACCTAACAACAACAACAACAACAACAGCCAACATCCTACTAAATGGGGGAAAACTGAAAATATGTTTTCTAAAATTAAGATAGACAAAGATGTCCACTCTCTCCACTGTTATTCAATACAGTAATTGAAATATTAGCCACACCAATACAGGAAAGGAAAGAAAAGAAATAAAAAAGATACAAATAGGAAAGGAAAAAAGCAAAGTTATCCATATTTGCAGATGTGAGCCTATAACTTAAAAGACTTTAAGGACCCCTCCAGAAAAAAAAGAAATAGAGATGTAATTATTTTCAGCAATGTAGCCAGATACAAAATCAACATCCCCAAATCAGTAACTTTTCTCTATACAAATAACAGCCAGGCTGAGAAAGAAATCAGGAAGACAATCCCATTCACCTTAGCTTCAAGAAAAATGAAATACTTAGAAATAAACCTAACCAAGGAGATGAAAATTTTAAAACAACAAAGAAGAAAATTGATGAAGACACTAGAAGATGGAAAGATCCCCCTTGCTCATGGATTGGAAGAATTAATGTTGTGAAAATGGACATATATACCTGAAAACAATCTATAGATTTAATGCAACGTCCATCAAGATCCCAATGACATTCTTCATAGAAATAGAAAAAAAATCTTAAAATTCACATGGAAGCATTAAAGACCTCAGATTTGCTGAAGCAATCCCGTGCAGAAAGAGTAATGAAGAGTCATCACACTACTTAATTACAAATTATGCTTTAGAGCCATAGTAAACCAAAACAGCAGGGTATAGACACATAGACCAATGGAACAGAATAGAGGACCGAGAAACAAACCTATGTAGCTACACCTACCTGATATTTGCCAAAGGTATCAAAAATACAAGTTGGAGAAAAGCCAGCCTCTTCAACAAATAATGCTGGAAGAACTGGATATCCTCATGTAGAAGAATGAAACTAGATCCCTCTCTCTCTCACCTTGTGTGAAAATCAGTTGAAAATGGATCAACAACCTTAAGGTAAGATCTGAAACATTGAAACTACTAGAGGAAAACATAGGCAAAACACTTCAAGAATTAGGCATAGGAAGCAAAAGTTTATTAAAAAGACAGGAAAAAGAGACCAAATTATATGTCAAAAGAGACTCTGAAACTTGCCTTTGAATGTTGTTGTTGTTGTTAGGTGCCATTGAGTCCATACCTGACTCAAACAATAGTGACCCTACATACAACAGGGGAAACACTATTGTCAGTACTTCTCTGCTGTTCATAGGGTTTTCAATAGTGGATTGATTTTTGGGAGTGGGTTGCTGGGTCCATCTCCCAAGCCTACAGCACCTGGTGTTCCCAGGTGGTTTCTTTCATCCAAGTACTAACCAGGCCCAACCCTGCTTAGCTTCCAAGATCTGACAGGATCAGATGCCACAGGGCTATGGCTGCAGGCCTTTTGAATATAGAGGAAGACATGTAAAAGGAAGATACGATGAAGTTAAGGAACTAAACAGAAGATTTGAAAAGGCAGCTAGAGAAGACAAAATCAAATATTATAATGACATGTGCAAAGAGCTGGAGACAGAAAACCAAAAGGGAAGAACACACTCTGTGTTTCTCAAGCTTAAGGAGGTGAAGGAAAAATTCAAGCCTGGAGTGGCAATAGTGAAAGATTCTACAGGGAAAATATTAAATGATGCAGGAAACATCAAAAGAAGATGGAAGGAATATACAGAGTCATTATATAAAAAAGAATTGGTAGATGACCAACCATTCCAAGAGGTTGCATATGAAGAGGAACCAATGGTATTGAAGGATGAAGTGGAAGCTTCCTTGAAAGAATTGGTGAAACACAAGGCTCCAGGAATTGATGGAATACCAATAGAGATGTCTCAACAAACAGATACAGCACGGGAGGTGCTAACATGTTTATGCCAACAGTTTTGGAAAACAGCTACCTGGCCAACTGACTGGAAGAGATCCATATTTGTGCCTATTCCCAAAAAGGGGGATCCAACTGAATGTGGAAACTATCGGACAATATCATTAATATCACACACAAGCAAAATTTTACTAAAGATCATTCAAAAGCATCTGCAGAGTATATAGACAGGGAATTTCTGGAAAATCAAGCCAGATTCAGAAGACGGCAGGGAACCAGGGACATCACTGCTGATGTCAAGTGGATATTAGCCAAAAGTAGAGAATATCAGAAAGATTCTATGTTTTATTGACTATGCAAAGACATTTGACTGTGTGGATCTAACAAATTATGGATAACACTTCAAAAAATGGGAATACCAGAGCACCTAATTGTACTCATGAGGAATCTGCACATGAATCAGGAGGCACTTGTTCAAACAGAACAAGGAAACACTGCCTGGTTTAAAGTTGAGAAAGATCTGTGGCAGGGGTGTGTACTTTCACCATATCTCTTCAATTTATATGCTGAGCCAATAAATGGAGAAGCTAGACTTTATGAGGAAGAATGTGGCATCGTGATTGGAGGAAAACTCATTAACAACCTGCATTATGCAGATGATACAACTCTGCTTGCTGAAAGTGAAGAGGATTTAAAACATTTACTGATAAAGATCGAAGAACATAGCCTTCAGTATGGGTTGCCCCTAAACGTCAACAAAACAAAAATCCCTACAACTGGTTCAGCTTCACAATAAATGGAGAGAAGATTGAGGTTGTCCATGATTTTGCTTTACTTGGCTCTACAATCAACACCTGTGGAAGCAGCAGTCAAGAAATCAAAAGACACATTGCTTTGGAAAAAGCTGTGGCAAAAGATCTCTTTAGAGTATTGAAAAGTAAAGATGTCACATTGAAGACGAAGGTGCCATGATATTTTCAGTTGCATCATATGGTTGTGAAAGCTGGACATTGAATAAGGGAGACAGGAGAAGAATTGATGCTTTTGAATTATGGTGCTGGAGACAATTATTATATATATTGTGGACTGCCAAAAGGACCAACAGATCTGTCCTAGAAGACGAGCAACCAGATTGCTCCTTGGAAGCAAGGATGACTAGACTGCATGGTATGTATTTTGGACGTGTAGTCAGTAGAGACCAATCCCTGGAGAAAGACATCATGTTTGGGAGAGTGGCAGGTCAACGAAAGAAAAGAAAACCTTCCACCCGATGGATTGACACAGTGTCTGCAGCAATGGGCTTAAACATGGATGTGACTGTATGCCTGGGACAGAATCAGAATGTATTCCATTCCGCTGCACATAGGGTTGCTATGAGTTGGACTTGACTTGACGGCACCTAACAACAACAAGAAGGACACCCAAGCCTGCAGCCATGCCACTGTGGTGTCCGATCCCGTCAGATCTCAGAAGCTAAGTAGGGTCCGGCCTAGTTAGAATTTTGATGGGAGACAACCTAGGAACACAAGGTGCTGTAGGCTTGGGAGAAGGACCCAGCAACCTACTCCCCCCAAAATGATCAGCCATTGAAAACCCTATGAGTAGCAGAGAAGCATGACAATAGTGTTTTGCCTGTTGTAAGTAGGGTCATTGTGAGCTGGACACCGACTTGATGGCACCCGACAACAACAAGGATGCCAAAAGCACCGATAACAATAGCAAGAGTTGACAAATGGGATTGCATAAAATTAAAAAGTTTTTGCACAGTAAAGGACACAATTGTCAGAGTGAAAAGATGGCCTAACGAATGGGAGATAATGTTTGCCAGCTACATATCAGACAGGGGATCTAGAATATATAAAGAGCTCAAAAAATTAAACACCAGAAAAGCAAATTATCCATTCAAAAAGTGGGCAGATGAACTAAACAGAGTTTTCCAAAGAAGTACAGATGACCAACAATCATATGAACAAAATGTTCAACATGGTTAGCCATGAGGGAAATGGAAATCAAACTACCTTGAGATACCATCTTATCCCAGTCAGAATGGCTAGCATCAACAGAACAAACAACAGCAGGTGCTGGTGAGGATGTGGGGAGGTAGGAATCCTACTACACGGCCTGTGGGAATGCAGACTGGTGCAGCCACTATGGAAATCAATATGGAGTTTCCTCAAGAAACTAAAAATAGAACTACCATATGACCTGGCTATACCACTGCTGAGTATATATTCAAAGGAATATAAGTCAACATACCTCATCCATGTTATGGCGATGCCATTCACAACAGCCAAGATATAGAATCAACCTAGGTGTCTATCGACAGGTGAGTAGATAAAGAAAATGTGGTATGTGTACGCCATGGAGTTTTACTCAGCCACAACAAAGGGTGAAATTATGGCATTTGCTGGAAAATAGATGGGCCTAGATATGATCATTTCAAATAAATTTTTTGTTGTTTTTAGAACCCATCAAGTCAGTGTCTGACTCATAATGACCTTATGTACAACAGGAGAAACACTATTGTCAGTGTTCCTCTGCCATTCATAAGGTTTTCAATAGCTGATTGATTTTTGGGACTGGGTTCTGAGTTCTTCTCCCAAGCCTATGTTGTTGTTGTGGTTAGGTGCCATCGAGTCGGTATCCAACTCATAGTGACCCTCATAGGGTTTTCAATGGCTCACTGTTTCAGGATTGCCTTGGGAGTGGATTTCCAGGTCCTTCTCCCATTTTTGCGGTGCTGGGAATTGAACTCGGGATCTCAGAGACTGCAGCGCAGCGCTCTACCAACTGAGCTAAATTCCAGTACCCCAAGCCTATAGCACCTGGTATTCTCAGGTGGTCTCCTATCCAAGTACTAACCAGGTTGGACCCTGCTAGCTTCTGAGATCTGATGGGATCAGATACCACAGCGGTACGGCTTCAGGCTCATATGACTTTAGCTGTACTCAAAAGGTAAGCTTCTTATGCTTTCTCTCATATGTGGATGTTACATTTCAATATATCATTTAATATTAAAATATAAAGGTCATGAAAGTAGAAAAAGGCATATCTAGGGGAAGAAAAGGGTCTAAAGAGAGGGCAGAGGGAGCAAGAAGAAAGAGTCATGGGAGTAATAAAGAGAAAAATCATGTTTTACACTTAAGGCACAATCTCACTATATTTATATATCATATATATGTATATTATATATATATGTTTATATATATATATATACATATATATATATATATATATATA
>VMDO01039554.1:0-12598 GCA_007922755.1 Pedetes capensis
TGATTTATCTATTATATTTCAGAGTATCTCTTTGATTTTCTTAGTGGTTACTCTACACATTACACATTTCTCTATTTTTTTTTTTTTTAGTTCAACACAGTTTACCCTTACTGCATTTAAATTTCTTTATCTTCACCCCTTTATAATTTAGTCATCTGGAATATTTATCGTATATGCTTTCAGTACCACATTAGTGATATGTTTTTTTTTTTATGACATTTTAAATAACTCAGGCACAGATATATTTATTCACATTGAAGTATTCCATTATTCTTTCCTCATCCTGTGACATGTTAGTTGTAAGACCCTCCTTCCTGCTCACACCTCTCTCACTGCTGGCACCTACTGGGTATAACTGCCTTGCTGAGATGGCAGCTGGGCTCCTGCCTCAGAGGGTAAGAAGCCACCTTGCTCTCCTCAGCAAGACCAGAAGTCAGGGTCCATTTACAGACCCGTTTTTCACTTGACATCTGACTAGATTAGGGTTGACATCTCAGGGGAGTCTTCCTTTCCCCTAATCACAGGGAACGGTCTGGCCCTGTCTGTTGTTCTGTGGTGCAGCATCTTGGAATGTAGTTTAGGGTGTGTGGAGTTCGGGCACATGCACATGCCAGATTGACTTGGGACTTGCTGCTGATTGTTTCTTTTTTTATTTTTTGCAGTAGTAGGGTTTGAGCCCAGGGCCTTGCATATATTTTGCAAGTGCTCTACCACAGAGCTGTACCTCCAGCCCAGTTTTTATTTTTGATTTTGTGATAGGGTCTTGCTAATTTCCACATGCTGCCTCTGACCTCAAACTCGTGATACTCCTGCGTCAGCCCCCCAAGTCTCTGGGATTAGATGTGTGTGCCATGGCACCTGGCTGGCTTGATGGTTTCTTGAGTCCTAAGGTCCCTGGACAGTCGGTCTCTGTCCCTCCATTTTAGAGGTGTCCAGTGCTTATCTAATGTGTCTTTCTCCAGGGTATCTGGGTGTGGCAAATTGGAAGGAATGTGGTGAAATACATCTGCTTGTGTTCTTGGCAACTGGAAGTCCTCAAACCACATTTAAAAATTTTTATTTGTTTGTTTATTTTGAGACAGGATCTTGCTAGGTAGCTGAGGCTGGCCTCAAACTCATGGTCCTTCTGGCCGAGCCTCCCGAATGGTGGGATCACAGGCCTATACCACCACGCCTGGGTCAAGCCACAGCTTACACTTGATCAAAACTTATTTTTTTTTTAAATGTAAGCATTCCTGAAAAAGTATTGCCATTTCCAGACCCACTCTGTCTTTTCTGATTACGGAAACATACTTTGTAGTGGTATTAGGTAGTAATGGTGCACTGACTATGCCTTGCAAGTGCAAGCAGACGTGCCATGCACACAGAGTCTGCTCCAGAAGCAGAGGGCTGGTGGTCTGAGATTGTCATCCCTTTGTGGAGGCCATGAAGGGCTGGAACTGAGAGGCTAGGAATGGAAGTGGGGTAGGGTGAGGTACTCCTGGGAAGAAGCCAGGGCTGGAGGGAGAAGCAGCCAGTGGGGAGAAACAGCCAGTGGGAAGAAGGGGAGAGATTTAGAGAGATTTTGGGGAAAGCATATGCTAAAACCTTAAGTGCAGTCCTCATTCTTTAATATTGACATTCAAATTTTAAGTGAGTTGCATTATTTTTCTAAGTGTCTTTTTTCAGATTATATTGCTATATCTCGCTATAAGAAAACTTGGAAAATACAGAATGTATAAGGAGGAAAATGAGAGGATTTATTCCACAACGGGATGAGTGTATTAACATGTTACCTCTTTCCTTTCAATCTTTCCAAGTATATTATTATTATTATTTTATTTTTATTTATTTATTTATTTATTTATTTATTTATTTATTTATTTATTTTGCCGTACTGGGGGTTGAACCCAGGGCCTTGTGCTTGCATGCTTTGCAAGTCTTGGACCACTGAGCTTCACCCCCAGCCCATTTTTTTGCTTTTTGAGACAGGGTCTTGCTAAGTTACACAGACTGCCTCTGGTCCTCTGGTCTGGAACTTATGATCCTCCTTCCTTCGCCTCCTGAGCCTCTGGAATAACAGGTGTGCACCACCGCACCCGGCTCCATGTATATTATTAAAGAAAAAAATTATTCAGTGATGCTTGTTAGAGACTGGTAAGACTGGGCAGGCACAGTGGTGGACACCTGTAATCCCAGCACTCTGGAGGCTAAGGCAGGAGGATTGAGCATTCAAGTCCAGCCTGGTCTGCATAGACCCTGTCTCAGAAAACAAACAAACAAAAAATAAGAACAGTAAGGAAGAACCAGGCGTGATGGCTCACGCCTGTAATCCTGGCAACTCAGGAGGCAGAGGCAGGAGGATTGCAAGTTCGAGACCAGAGGCAGACTGCATAACTTATTGAGACCCTGTCTCAAAAAGTAAAAAAAAATGGGCTGGGTGTGCAGCTCAGTGGTATAGCACTTGCAAAGCATGCACGTGTGAGGCCTCGGGTTCAACCCTTCAGTATCACAAAGAAACAAAACAAAATTAAAAAACAGGAAGACTCTCTTTAGGACAGTTTAGATAGATACAGGGACCACTGCTGTGGAATTTTGCAGTATGGGGGAAAGATGGGGTTCAATTCCCGGTTCATTGTGGTAAAGTAGGCATTTATACCCAAGGTTGGTAGAGGTTGGTAATTGGATGGAGAATTACTCAAAGGGAACATGAGGGATCAGAGGGATTATTACTGAAGACAGGCTGTGGCTACCAGATAGATGTCACCTGGGGATGGGGGACCTGATGAGGTATCAAGGGTTCTTTGCTAATGCTGGATTTTGCAGAAAAGGGCACAGATGGGCCTAGAAGAGGGTCCCAGAACCTGACTAGTGCTTGGTTAGCAGAGAATCTTTTGTCAGTATCTGCTATAATCCTAATAACTAAAGAATTTGGGCTTCTATTGTAGTACTCATTTTCAATTTAAAAAGGAGTAAAATCTTACACTTTTTTTAGCTGAGCTTCGGTCATTATCTATTCCTGGAACGTACCAAGAGAAGATCACTCACCTGGGGGATTCTCTGGTGCATTTGACAGGTCTAAAATCTTTAGACCTCTCACGGAACTCTTTGGTTAGTCTTGAGGTGAGTTTTAGGTTTGTTTGTTAAAATTTGTCACTATTAATAGCAGTGGAAAGTGTGTTTATGGTAAAAAACGCAATCTGATTGATAAGTCTGCATGGAACACTTGTAACACTGCACACCGAGAGTGGTTGTAAGCGTTGTATGTTTACCGGTGTTTGCTGTGAGTTAGGTTTCTTACACACTACATTATATCAGGTTTTGAAGACCAAAAGTTATAGCTTTCTGAAGAAAGTGGATTATCTTTAAAGGGAATGAAACAAGGTCCCAAATACTAAAGTGTACCTGCCGCTCCATCCCTTTATCAACTGTGTTTTTATTCTTTCTGTGCATCATATCCTCTTATGGCCTGCCCTTGGCCTCCTGCCCTAAATGGCAATGCGTGAGCTTTAGGCGCTTTGCAGCGTGGCCAGCAGGCAGGTACTTGGTTGTGATGAGAGAGTCAGTCAGTCAGCTGACACATGTGGGGACATCGTGCAAACACTGCTCATGGCAGTGTTTGTGAAGTCTCAGTGAGGGGCTGGGCTTGGTTTTGAAAGAAACAAGCAGTCACTGCCTAGAAACAAGATGCTTCGTGGAGACCACGCCTGATATAGCTTTGGAGCCCGGCTCAGTCAAGTGTGGCTTCAGCCCAGGCCCCACCTGAGCTGGCTCATCTCTAAGCCTTGCAGGCCGTAGTCCCTGGATCTGTACAGTGGAGCACTGACAGTTCTGGCCCTGTGAAGAGTACATGAGGCTGTGTGAGTCACACAGTTCAGCACGTACTGGTCACCCAGGAGGAAGATATATTAAGTACCATTAGGACTAGATGTGCCTTCAGACTCCCCGTGTGGTCGCTTCTTGTGGAGAACACAACCTCACAGGTGAAGACAACGTTCCGTTCTTAGGTTCTTTCTGGTCGCAGCATGTGTTCATTACAAGTGCATTTTACATTGGCTGGTTGGCCCCATCAGCGGTTTGTTTTACTGTTATTTTCTCTGCCTGAGCTGACCCAGGTATCTTCTGTTAACAGGGCATTCAGTACCTCACCTCCCTGGAGAGTCTCAATCTCTACTACAACTGTATTTCCTCACTAGCGGAAGTCTTTCGGCTTCACTCCTTAACTGAACTCCAAGACGTGGACTTCCGGCTGAACCCCGTTGTGAAGAACGAGTCCGATTACCGCCTGTTTGTCGTGCACATGCTCCCTAAGCTGCAGCAGCTGGGTAGGTGGGGAGCATCTGCTCGTGCCCTCACGGCGGAGCTGGGTGTGCCGTCGGGTGGACCGTGCTGTTAATCCCTGCTGGAAGGGAAGTTGGTTTTCTACATTGATGGCCTGAAGCCCTGTAGACATGCACCTCCGGGGTCCTTTGTCCTTACAGAGCGGGTCTTGGAGCAGAGCTGCCTGGGAAGGGCAGCAGGGGCTCTTGGCCACTGGGCAACTGGCCTGGCCTGGCTGCTGTGTCCTGTTCTGGTACAGAATCCTCCACTTTCCAGGTGTTTGACTTGGGCACATTCCCGGCCTCAACCCTACCCTGTTTCCTTGCTTGGCCCCCTGGGCATCTTTTTGGGCCCAAGTAAACAACTGGGTTATCCTTGGTTATGTGTCTTCCTGGAAGGACACAGGTGAGCAGTTCAGTGTGCCCCCCGGGTGGCAGGAATGAAGCAGGGAGACGGTCCAGCAGCCACCTTGGCTTTACGGCCTCAAGTTCCGAGGGAACTGGATTTCTCAGGGCACCTCCGGCAGTGCTCCCCTGGCCTCACAGCCGCATGCACTAGAAAGGGTCCCTCAGGGCAGTCACAGAGTACCTCCCCACCTGCCAACTCAGGGGCCATCCTAGGCAGGAGCCCTGTGCTGCAAGCTCTCCTGATGCTGCCCAAGCCAGGCCTCCGCAGGACAGAGCTGGGCCTCAGCCCAGGGTACACGGACCAGGAGACCCGGTGAAGGCCATGTCTGAGGCATCTTCGCCACAATCCTGCTGTGCAGAGTGGGAGATAAGGAAGCTGAGTTACAGGGCCATCCCCAAGTAACTATCCGTCAGCTCCCCAGACAGCGTTTGTCAGGACCAGGGCCTCATAAACACTCCCTCGAATTTGTGTTGGTGGGATTGGACCTATGCACAGTGGTGGGGCAGGCTTGTCTGTCTGGTGGCCAGTGGTCCATCCTTCTGTCTGTCTGTCCTGACTGTCCGCCGTCCCAAGGTGTAATTACTGTTGGGCAAGGGCTGGAGGGCTGGTGTCTGTACCTCCCATGCCAAGCATGGTGCAGGCTAAGCAATGTCCAGGAGGCTCCTCCAGTGCACTGAGAGTGCAGACACCCATCTCCCCCACCCACGTGGCAGGTGCTGGACCGCGGGCACACCCAAAGGCAGACTTTTGTTTGGAAGCCCCATGTCCTGCAGCTTAGTTTTGATGAGAATCTCCACAGCAGGTGTGTGCTGGCCTCCTGGGAGTGTGGTCACGTAGTTAGACCACAGGGCTGGATCTGGGGTGGGCAGGCCATGTGCTAGGAGCACATTGTTTAGTTCAAAACCTACTTGGAATTTCCATGTTTAATTTGAATATACTTTGGAGGAATAATTGCTTGAGTTCTAACTTTTATTTGATTGTTTAACCAAGTAGCTTATAAACAGTTGAGTTTGGTTCATTTTTTTTAGAAGCATTACAGTTGTGCATAGTTTTGGGAACCCTTCAGTTTTAAGTCACTTCTTCCCCTTTGCCATAAGTTATAGATTCAGAATGTTACAGTGTTTATGTAGAGAAGGGACATGAGTCTTATCACATGTGAAAGGCATTTCTAGTCACAATAATGGAATGTTACTGAAATCTAAGTCAGTAGAAGAATCTTGTCCAGGATCTCCCCAGTCAGCAGGAGCCCAAGGAGAGGCTCAGTGCTGTCCAGGGCTGGAGGTGGGGCTTCATCCTGGTTGTGGATGGTTGGTTGGAAGCCCTGGAGGACTGTGCAGGAGGAGTGAGAAGAGAGGCCTTAAGGTCATGGAAGGAAGCAGTGGGGCTGGGGAGGGTGCTCCTGTCGAGAAAGCGTGCACACGGGGGAGCAGTGCGCTGCGTTTGTCTTTGGATGTTCTGGGTTTGAATTTGCAGTGGAAAAGTCTAGGGAAATCCTATTGGAGAGGAATTTGGAGCTGAACCCGCAGGGAGTATTGCTCAGTTGGAAGGGTTGTGTCCCTAGTGTGGGGAGGCCCAGTGTATGGGGCTTCAATGGGAAGGGCAGAGGCCAGAGACTGAGACCTTGGCGGGAGAGGAGCAGGCTTAGGAAAGCAGGAGAAATGGGGCACCAGGCCTCCTGGGGTGTCACATGCCCTGTGAAGAGGAGCCCTGCATGACAGCTTGTGACCCAGTACTTTTGTGTGGCTTTCAGCGCTTCTAGTTTTCTGCTTTGAATATTATGTGACACTGTTAGTTTCCCATTTCTTAGTGTTTCTGTAATTTTCAAGATGAGCCATAGGGTAAATGTTCTTTTGGAGGTCAAATATGCTCTTAATGACACATAAAGCGTTAATTATGTGATAAATCAGGTGGTAAGTTCCATGTTGCATCCCAGAGGCCTTCTGAGGTCCCTGTGTGGGGCAGTTGGACTTCTTGGCTGTCCCCATGGTCCAGACTCTGGGGACCTGAGGGTGTACACCCTAAGGGCAAGCTCAGACTCTCACAGTTTGGGGTTCTCCTCCATGTGGACTTTTCCGTGTGTTTGTGTGACAAGAGGCTCATTCAGCATCTGGTGTGCACATTTAAGAAGGATATACATGCGTGTGCACTTTGTTCGTACACGGTTTTTCCTGTGGGCAGCAGCTTGCTCCCCTAGTGGCTTCTGAGCAGTGAGCTTTGAGAAGGCAGCCTAACCTCTCGGCACTGCCTTTGGCATTGCTGGGAAACCGAGCACAGCCACCAGAGCCCAGCATTCTTGGACTGGACTTGTCATGTGCTGGTGGGACGCATCAGCCCCGAGGAGTCAAAGGCTACCTGTGCAGCGAGCTCTGGGCTGGGGAAGTGGGTACTTCTGCTCTCATGAGGAAGGTGGCTGTCACCTGCCCCTGCTGTCCTCCATGGTTCTCTGGAATTTTCTCCCTAGATGATCGCCCCGTGAGAGACAGTGAGCGGAAGGCTTCCCAGCTGCACTTTGCTTCGGAGGACACCCTGGACTCAAAGGAGAGCTTCCTAGCTGCCCTAACAGTTGGAAGGTATGACAGATGGGGTTCAGAGACGTTTGTCAGACGTGACTGCCGGCAGGGGGTTCAACCACAAAGCATAAATGTCTGCATGCTGACTGCCTCTAAACGGTAGGTGTGCGGGAGCAAAGGGGAGGTACCTGGCACTGGCTGGGGCTCAAATCGATAGTGGGGGTCTCTGTTTCCCACATTTTCTGGAAGTTATTTTTTAACATTTCAGATATTTTCTAGAGTGGTGCATGTAAAATGTAAAATCAGGTCATGCTGCAGACAGGAATCACACCAAGCAGTAGCCATCCCCTTCAGGTCTTCCTCTGGGTTCTCAGCTGCTTTGTGCTTTGTGACTGCTTCTGCTTTCAGGCTCTGTTCAGTGCTACCTAGATCTTGTACCACCAAGTCTCGCTTCTGGATTTGAGGGCTTTCAGCAGGACCTCAGCCTGATGGAGAAGGTCCAGTGCCCCTCATCACCGTTAGCCCCCACTCCTGGGGTGCCTCACAAATGTGCCCCTTCCTGCCCTCCAGCCCCTGGTGCCAGTGTGCTGGGCTCTCGGGCTCTGGACACTGCACTCACCTTTCACCTGCATCCCGCCTCTCCATGACTTTGGTCTCTGCCATCCGCACTCCTGTGTTTTTCACAGTGTTGGGCTGGTGGTGTTGACTGTGTCCTGGAGCTGTGAAGAGCCTTCATGTTTTGTTCATGGGTTGCTTTTAAAGGGTAAAAACATGTAAACCACGTTTAAGTTGCTGAGTGAAGTGCTGGGTAGGATTTTATCCTCTTTGTTAGGTGCCAGTTTGTTTTATTTGAAGCTGTTGGTAAGGTTTTTTTCCACCTCACATTATATGTCTCAGCTCATCTCAAATCTCTTTAATAGGGGTCAGCAGGTTTTTTTATGAAGAGCCAGGCAGAGAATGTTTTAAGCTGAGTGAGTCAGGTAATCTGTGACTCAGCTTCTCAGCTCTGCTTTTGTGGAGTGGAAGTGGAAGAAGCCACAGACGATACGCAAGTGAACTTCGGCCCTCTGGTCAAAACGCAATGGGCAGACCTGGCCCGCAGGCCACACTTACTATTTCTGTTCTGTCATCTTGAGTGACTCCACATCTTCGGGGTCTCTTCAAAGGCACCCCCCGCAACCCCCTTATTTTAAATGAGACATTTTTCTGTGTAGACAGATGGACCACCGTGCTATGCATTGTTCTGGTGGGAACACTTTTGGATCTCATAGTGTCCCTTGTCTGAGTTTTTTCCTTTTATTTTGTTGTGTACATTGTAGGGAACGGGGAGCATCAATATACCAATAGCATCCTTTGGCCCCAATATGCAACCTGTGGTTTCTGGAAGAAATCTACTCTAGCTTCTGGAGTGCTGAGAGTACAGATGTGCACCACCACACCTGGCTGTGGAGGATATCTTTTTTGGGGGGGGGCGGGTATTGCAGTACTGCAGAGTTGAACCCAGGGCCTCGCACATACTATGCAAACGCTTTACCACGGGCTGCACCCTCAGCCTGTTTTTTATTTTTGAGACAGCGTCCTGCTAGTTTACGTAGGCTGCCGTTGGCATGGAGCTTGTGATCTTCCTGCCTCCACCTCCCGAGTCACTGGGGTTACAGGCATGCACCGCCACGCCCGATCGTGAAGGAAATCTTAAAAGCAGAGAAGTAGTGTGTGCTTGAGCCTGTGGGGCTCTCTCCCTAAAAACCGCAGCTGAGATGGTCAGGGAGAAGGTCAGAGAGAAGCCCTGCCTTCACATGGTTTCACCACTGCAGAGAAGGGAGAGGGCGACCAGGCAGTGACCTTGGGCATGGGCCCTGGAGTTCGTGTGGCCTTGACCTCCTCTGGCTCTCACACAGACTGGTTGAGCCTGGCCTTGCTCAGTAGAGACAAGCCCTGGAGGCCACCAGCACTCTGCCTTCTCACACATCTTCAGATGGTTTTCCAAGAAGAGCGTGTGGAGGTGAGCAGCATGGTGGCTTAGTCCTCACTTGATGACTAGAGAACCAGCTTGAAGTCATTTTTCAGTTAATAGTGGCTGAGTTCAGTCTGCCACAACAAAGTCCCCCATGGATGGGAGGCTTATAAGCAGCAGACACTTACTTCTCACAGAGCTGGAGGCTGGAACTCTGAGGTCAGGTGCCACCATCATTGGGTTCTGATGCGGGCTCTTATGAGCTGCAGACTGTCAATCTCACTGTTTTCATGTGGTGGCAGTGGTGAGGGAGCTCTCTGGGGCCCCTTTCCTAAAGGCACGAATCCCATTCAGGAGAGCTCCACCTTCATGACCTCATCACATCCCAGAGCCCTACCTCATGTCACCACATCACGGTCAAGGTTAGGGTTTCAGCATCTGGATTTGGGAAGGGCACAAAGACTTAGTCTTCTATAATGAGTGTCACATTTTAGAGCAGTTTCAGATTTATAGAAAATTGAGTGCAAAGTACATCGATTTATACCTGCTCCCTCACTCCATTTCCCCCATTAACATGTTGTGTTAATGTTATAACTGACAATCACTACTCTTTGTGTTGTACATTCTGTAGGATTGGGCTGACACCCAGTGTCATGTATCCACCCTCACAGTATCCTACTTGCCTATTGCAGGCTTCCTTGCCCTGTAGTTTTACTGCCCTAAAAAAAACTCCTGTGCACCTTCCCCCAAACCTGTTCTTTTTTACTGTGTAGTTTTCTCTAGTTCAGAACACCACGTACATGGAATGTACAGTGGTTCAGATGTACTCCGTGTCCCCTAGAGCTTTATGTGTTGGACATTTGTTCCCTACTGTAGTGATGTCAGGGGTGGCAGGACCTTTAAAAGGTGGGGCTTCATGGGAGGTTGTTAGGTCATTGGGGGCATGCTCTGAGAAGGGATTAAGCTAGTTCTCATGGGATCCAGAGTTAGTTCTTATGAGACTGCATTGTTACAAAAAAGTGAACCTGACCCCTGAACCATGCCCTGGCTTCCTGGCTTGCATGTGATCTCTCCCTCTAGATGTCATTTGCTATGATGTGACACAGCCAGGGGTTCCTCAGTAGAGCCAGCACCACATTGTTGGATCATTGTCCTTCAAAGCTGTGAGCTGGATGATTCTCTTTTCTTTATAGAGTACTCAGCCTCAAATATTTCATTATAGCAACAAAAAATGGGGCAATACAGAATTATACAGTATTTAGCCTTTTTTGATTGTCTCCCATAGCATAGCAGAAGGCATTAAGTTTCCTCTATATCTTTGTGTCTTAGTGGCTCATTTCTTTATCTCACAGAACAGTAATCCACCGGCAATGAATGAGACTTCCACTTGATCCACATCCTTATCAGCCTTTAGTGTTGTCAATGTTTGGGATTTTGGCCATTCTAATAGGAGTGTAATGGCATCTTGTTTTTTTAACTGTAGTTTCCCAGTGACAAATAATGCTGAGTGTCTTTTCATGTGCTTATTTGCCATCTGTATCTTCCTTGGTGAGAAATCTGTCCGTTGAGGACATTCATGTCCTTACTGACTTCTAGGCTCCAAGTCTGTCCACTTCTGATGAAGTGGTGTAGAGGTCTCTCAACTGTAACAGTGGTTCATCTACTCTCCTTGCAGTTTCTCACATGTGCCTGACTTATTTTGACACTTGTTAGGCACAGATGTGTTAAGTATTGTGCCACCTTCTTGCAGGTTGACCCCTTCGTCTTTCACTAATGCTCTTCTTCCCCTCTGACAACACCCCTCACCGTGAAGTCTGCTGTGGAATTAATGTAGCTACTCCAGCTTTTTTCGATAGGGCTAGGGCAGCATCTTCTTACATGTACTTTTAACCTATTTGTTTCTTTATATTTAAAGTGATTTTCTTCTAGACAACATAAAATTGGATCTTGTTTTTTTATCTACTTGGAAACTTTCTGAACTGGTATGTTTAGATCATTGATATTCAAAGTATTTATTAATGTAGTTGGATTAACATCTACCATGATCATTACTGTTTTCTATTTATTGCCCTTGTTTTTTGTTCCAATTTTTGTCATTCTTTCTATCGTTGGGGTTTCAAATGAGTGTTTTATGTGATTTCATTTTCTATCTTTTGTTAGCATATAAAATGGGTCCACCACCAACACAGGTGTTGCCCCTGGAAGGCAAAAGCGCCCAAGGCTTTTCCTTTCTCCCATCTCTGCCGGCATCCTGAGGGCCGCAGAAGTCCGCGCCCCTCACCCGAGGGTCCCAAGTGAATTGTGTTTATTATCTGTGTGTGTGGCAGTGCTGCCCGTCCAAACATCCAGGCCGGACCGGGAGGCACGCGCCCACATAGAGTTGTTTTTTGTTTTTTGTTTTTAACCTTATTTACTGGTTGCCTAGAGTTTGTAAGGGTTTAGGTTTAGTTCAGTTGGTAGAGTGCTGCTCCACACTTTCTGAGGACATGGGTTTGATCCCCAGCCCTGCAAAAATGGGAGAAGGATGTGGCAGTCCACTCCCAAAAGTAATCTTGAAACAATCAGCCATTGAAAGCCCTGTGAGGTTCACTATGAATCAGACATGACTCCACGGCACCTAACAACAACAACAACAACAACAACAACAACAACTACAGTTTGCAGTGTACATTTACAGCTAATCCACGTTCACTTTCAGGAAACGCTGCACTACTTCACAGATAACGTCAAGTACCTTGTGCCTGTACAGCCTTCCCAGTCCCTCCTTTGCCTCAGGTCACTCCTGTCATTCATTTCAGTTATACCTGGCTGTAAACACATGACTAATACCCAGGCACGCATATTCATATGCAGTGCTACTGTTACTATTTTGAACAGATTATAATGTGTAAAATCAATCAAGAATAAAAAATAAAAGCTGATTTTATCTTCACTTATTTCTTCTCCAGTGCTTTTCCTCTGACCTGTGATGGTCTCCTTTTCTCAGAAATGACTTCTTTTAACATCTCTTGCAGTGCATTTCTATTAGCTGTACATTCCCCGAATTTTTGCTTGTCTGAGAAAGTATTTTTCCTTCACTTTTGAAGAATAATTTGACTAGAGACAGTATTGTAGCTTGTTTTTTTTTTTCTTCCAACAGTTTAGTTTACTTCACTCTCTTCCTCCTTGCATGATTTCTCAGTAGAAATCAGAAGTAATTCTTACCCTTGCTTCTCAATATACAAGCTATTTTTTTTCTGTGACTTCTTTCAGGATTTTTTTCTTTCTCTTGACTTTCTGTGGCTTGAATTTGGTATGCATACATGTGATTTGGGTTATTTATTCTCTTCATGTTCCTTTTGGGTATTGTTTGCGTGGAGTACCTTTTGATCTTTTACGTTAAGCCTTTTTGCATCTTTGACTCTAAAGTGACTCTTCTACACAGCAT
>VMDO01039555.1:0-12597 GCA_007922755.1 Pedetes capensis
TCTTCAGGAAGCTTTCCTTGAGGATATCATTTCCTAGGTTGTGAAGGCCTCCAGTGGATCTTTCTTCTCCTTCAGGAATGCCCTGAATTCTTAAATTTCTTTTTTCATTCTGAGTTTTCCTGGCAATCTTTCTTTAAGGCCTTTATCATTGATTCCATTTCTAATTGCTTGTATTTCAGTTCATTTCTGACATCTTCTGCATCAGAAATCCTTAGCTCAGATTCATCCAGTCTCGATGAAAAGGATTCTTTAGCCATGTTCAATTCTGATAATTTGGATTGAGTTTCAAGCAAAGTGGCTTGGTTTTTGCTTATCATTTCTAAATGGGATGACAGAATGGCTTCCAAGTGAGAAAACTTCCTTTCGCGTATCTCCAGTGTGCTTGTGGTATTTGTCTTAATTTCTCTTAGCATGTTTACAACAATGACTCTGAATTCCACATCAGAGATCTCTAAGAATTGAGAGTCCTTGGCGTTATTTGTTTGGGGGGGCTATGATCTGTGGAGCCTTCAGATCCATTCTGCCCCATGGTGTTTTTGTAGGTTTGCTTTGTTTGCCTCTAATATGGTCCAGGAAATAGACTTTGTCTCTCCTGATTGTACAGAACTTCTCCCTCTGTTATTCCTTTGAGATTGTGTGGTGCTGAATCTCTGGTGCTTATTAGACCTTATAAGCTGGGAATATTCTCGGCCATTTGGTCTGTTTGGTTGACTTTTTGTCCACCAGCCCAACTCCCAGGAGGCTAGGGGCTTGGAAGGTGATAGATTTTGTTTCTCTTCTGTGGGGTGAGAAAGGGGGGGATCTGGTGATAGAAGAGGGGGAAAGAGGAGGTAGAGGACAGAGGCTAATAGAAATTACTGTGAAAATTAAAATTAAGATTAAGACTTATGGGAAGAAAGATTAAAACAAAGACACATATATTGCTTAAGAAAAAGAGAAGTAGAATAGAAAAAGGGAAGGGAGTATAAGAATAAAGGAAGACAAATAGGAAAGAAAAATGAAAAAAAAATCTCACATATACATGCTCCCCTACACATATAAAACACTTGTAGTCGGGTGCAGTGGTGCATGCCTGCAATCCCAGCAGCTGGGGGCTCAGAGACAGGAGGATCGCAAGCCTGAGTTCTCCACAACCCAGTGATCCCCTGTCTCAAATGCAAAAAATATGGTCCTGTGGTGCAGCGCAGTGTTCCAGCACCTACAAAGCAAGCAGACACAGGACCCTGGATTCAAACCCCCATACAAAAACAAAAATATCCAGACCTCATGCATATATGCTCATATATATATATATATATATATATATATATATATATATATGCTTGTAGTCAAGTGTAGTGGTGCTCGCCTGGAATCCCTGTGGGTTAGGGTGGGACGAGACAGGAGGATCACAAGTCTGAGATCTGCGCTACCCTGTGAGACCCTATTTCAACAACAAAAAATATGGGCTGCAGGAACGGCATGCTGTCTACCAACCACAAAGCAAGCAGGCGCATGACCCTGGGTTCAAACCCAAGTACAGAAAAAAAAAAGCACGTGTATGTTCTTGCAGGTAGAATCTGAACTGTGGACACCCAGTTCCACTGGGTGAAGTCAATACTGCAGGAAGTAGTCCTCCCTACAGAACTCAGGATGGCAGTGTTTTCATAGGATCAGTCTGGCTTAGTGTTGGCTAGATAATGAAGAGCCACCCCACAATGTCCTGGGATCAAGTGGGACACTGAGTGCCCAAAGCACAGAATAGACACAGAATATTTCCATGAAATATTCTGTGTCTATTGTATTGTTCGATAGGCAGTGGAACCTATGGGGTCCTCCCTGGAGTTCTCCCTGTCCCATGCAGTTTGCGTGCCAATTCCCCCAATCAGAGATTTCCACCCCCAAACCTAGTGCATGGAGGGAATATGGCTGCTATCGTGGATTTTTTATTGCAGGACTTTCTGCCCACTTGGGAGGACCATATCCTCTTGTGGGGGGGATGATATCCAACCACCCCAGAGGGAATCTTTAGCAAGTCTGTCCGTGCACTGTGATTGCACGCGAAACTGCTCTGATTGTGATTAATTGTGCTAGTAGGCTCTGCCAAAAAGTATCACTCTGTCCGCGTGGGGCTCAGGCACCTCCACAGACCCCAGATCTCTCCACAGTGCAGTGGGATGATTTAGGCTCACCTCTGGTGTGTCTGGGATCCAGGTGTATGTCTGCCCATATGTCTGTGGGGATAGAGTCTGTACACCTGTCCCACCACAACAGGAGGGAGGGAGCTGCGTCTCAGCTCTAGACATGTACTGCTGGCACCAGTTTACCCATTCCCTCCGTGGCCACTACAGATGGCGATTCCATGTGCCACCTCAAACTGACTCACCCAGAATTTGTAGCTGATGTCCCACAGGCAGGGTGAGAGTGTGCTGCCAAGGTTGCACTCTATATTGGGTCCATCCCTCATTGGTGCGTGAGTGTGAAGTCCCCTCCAAGTCTCTGGGGTTCTATCTGCCATCTGCATGATGGCTAAATTGTGGTGGTCCCGCTACAATCCTCTGTTTCTCCTGTGAAGCCAAATCCTTGATTTCAATGTACGCCTAGTTTCATCCTCTATCTCCCAAACTAAATTATCACTGTTTCTATCGATTCAATGTGAGTTCCAAACCCCTAATTGAGGCTTCCCTTTACTCAGGGACTGAAGGCATGGGTTATCTGTCTGTCATCTTGATTCCTCCCCCCGATTGAGTGTTGGTTCTAAAATATCATTTACATAACAAGGAAACTACAGACTGGTGTAAAGGCAAGAGTTGTGGAGTAACTGGAGAGATGTACTTGTGAAACAAGGAAGCTGAAAGCAAGAAAGCAGAATATTCTCTTGCTTTTTGAAGGAGGAAATCCAGGCAACAGGAAGACAAAACAAGTAGGGACAGCTCTGGACATCAGAAGTGAAGTACTTGAGATATAGAATGCATTGATATTTGCATCCAAATATCTGCTTGACATCATCCATTCTGAGAAGAAAGCAGAAAATGAATAAATGAAAAATATATTTAATTCAAACCAAAGTATTTCCTTGTTGGATCCAGGCTGTTGATGTCTCCTCTCATTGTGTAAAAGTGAAACAATGCAGCAATCACCACATCCCCATACTTCTACACTCGGGGTTTAGTTAGGACACTACACTCAGAATTGAGCTGAGGTTTAGCTCAGTTGCTGCAGTGCTGCTCTTTATTCTCTTTGAGTCTGTCTTAGAACCCCAGCAGCCCCCCAAAAAATAGGAGAATTACATGGCAATCCATTCCCAAAGCAATAATGAACACAATCATCCATCAAAAACCCTATGAGAGTTGCCAAGAGTCACATGCTGAGACACATAATAATACCAACAACACTCAGAATCACCAAAGGAAGACACCAGGAAAGGAAACTGCAGGAATGACAAAAGAAAAATCAAAGAGAACATCATAGATAGATGTTCAAACCCTTTGCCTTGATAGAGGTGGAACCTGTTTCATCAGGCTAAAGAAACAGTGATTCATGTTTGTGTGTATGTATATTATACTTATTCTTTATTCTTGCAGCCACTCTAACAACCCATCTTTCAGCCTAGTCTGTAAAATTTGTGCTTGGAGTTCTGCATCTGATGTCTTGCATCCAGGTGTAAAACACTTTTCGAAAACATGTTTGAGGCTACTTCTCTCCACCATCAGAGGCTAAGGTTTAATCCAAACCAGAAATAGCAAGGGCCTAGTGAGAAATCCTCTTGGGCAGACTTGGTCCAAAGATTCCATGTACAAACTATGTACATGAATGACATGTTAGAGAATGGAAATGAACTCTAACAGGATATGCTGGGTTAGGTGAAAGGTAAAAGGGTCAAACAGTTCCAATGACAGTCAGGAATCAAACAAATTATGCAGGTATGAAGGCCTATGAAAGCCCAGATGCAGCCTCACATGCCCAGGGTCCAGGTAAGCCACGAAACATTCCTTGTGTGGTCCACAGAGTTCTGGATTTCAAGTCCACGTGCAGAAGCACTCAAAAATGCAAATCATTCCCATTATCAAGTGGAATCACCATTATTTGGATTCAGAACTGCAAAACAGAATCTGAAGGTCAATAAAGAAATCAAACTTCCAATTTTTGTTTTGAACTTTGACTCTCTTCACTCTATCTTCCTTACTCAATAGCGAATATATGGGTTAATATTTTTCTTTACTTCTTAAATTTTATAACTCTAGATTAAAACCCTCTTCATATATCCCCCCACCTCAAACAATGAGAACAGAGTTCACATAGGTAGGACTCTCTTTCCTTGGAACACAATGGACTTTTAGAAAATGAATCCAGTTTATGTGGTGCCTTAGTGGTGCACATAGGTATTCATTTGCTAAAACCCAGGCTACATACAACAAAATATGTGGACCATAGGGGAAACACTGGAATTTATTCAGTAATAATGTGCCAATATTGGCTCCTGAATTGTGCCATGTACCACACTAATGCAAGTTTTTCATAATAGGCAAAGAATATAGATGCCTGCAGATGTACCAGCATCGTGATTGTTCCTGTGAGATCTCAGATGTTAGGCAGGGTTGGGCCAGGTTATTACTTGGATCGTAGACCACCTGAGGACATCAGGTGCCATAGGCTTGGGAGATTGACCTGGTAACCAGCTCACCAAAAAACAAGCAGCCATTGACAACCTTATGAATCAAAGAGAAGCTCTGACAATAATGCCAGGCATGGCAAAATATCAGGTAGTGTTTCACCTCTTGTATATAGGGTCACTATGTATAAGTCCCAACTCAATGGCCCATAAGAACAAACAACAACAGTGTGGATGGGGACAGTATGTGGTACATGATAATGACCTACACTTCGTGCTCAACTTTCCTAAAAAGCTAATAATGAATTGCAAATAGTTTACTAGTTTTAAGATAAATGCCTTCTTAATCAGATAGCCAGAAGACAGATGACATTAGCATGTATTTAACATGGACCCAGTCTAAATATAGAAGTGCTATGAGAATGAGGTGAATAATGAATTTCATAGAATTTGTATAAAGAAATGAACGAATGTTTGGCACTTCAGTTATAATTTTAGTATTGACAACATGTTGAGATGATAAAATATTTATTCTATTACTTTACATAAACCTTTATTATTATAAAGTTTCCGATCTTATGTGCCTACTGACTAGTTCCTTATCAGAGGTACTATATCTGTCTGTCTGTCTATCAATCTATCTATCTATCTATCTATCTATCTATCTATCTATCTATCTATATATCTATCTATCTACATTGTTGATGTTGTTGTTAGGTGCTGTGGAGATGAGTCTGACTCATAGAGACTCTCATAGGGTTTTCAATGTGTGACTGTTTTGGGATTGCCTTGGGAGTGGGTTGCCACATCCATCTCCCATTTTGCAGTGCTGGGAATCGAACATGGGACCTCAGAGACTACAGAGCAGTGCTCTACCAACTGAGATAAATCCCAGCCCATCTATCTACATATGTCTACATATATATGTGGAAACTATTCCTGAGCAGAATGTTTTCCTTTCTGCAAGTACCATGTAATTTTAAGACCTTGCAAATGCAAGCCTACCCTCTGAAATTATTATCTATTAAATTGGCATCTGCCTGATTGATATATAAAAATCCTTATTGGTGGTATACCTTAGAATGTGGCCCTGTTGGAAATAGGATGTCTGCAGAGATAAGCCAGTTAGGATGAGGTCATTCGAGTGGCCCTAATCCAATATGATTGCAAGAGTACAAAATGTGGAGACAGGCATGTTTTACAGACACTGAGAATGGAGGGAAGCAGTGGCCATACATGTTTTATTGATATTGAGTGTCTCCACATGCTGAGGGGAGAAAAGGCATACTCTTTTGTGGTAAAAGGATGCTGATGATGAATAAAAGCTAGATTTTGATCTCCTTTAACCCAGAATGTTGAGAAAATAAGTTTCTTGCATTACAAACCATTTGGGTTTTTTAAAATTATTATTGTTTTTTACACTATTCCTCATATAAGGACCTGGGTATATCTGGCTCTGCTCATTAACAATACGTGACAGAGTTCAGAGACAGATGACAGGATCTTTATTCCCTTTTTCCCAGGTGTGAGGGTTTTTCATATACTACAGACTGATTTCCCCAAGTTTCTATGGAGGTTTTCTATAGCCTTAGAAGTCAAAAACCCTTTACTGTGTTTCATATGAGAAAAATGCAGCAAGTGGAACTTAATTGTGATGGAGATTTAGTGAATATTTGTGATGTAAATATCTTAAATTGGGGTAAAGGGACCGCAAAATGTGTTTGGATTTAGTCTCATTTTATGCTTACCCACGGAAATATAAAGAAACATGAAATTCTGTGCAATTGGGAATGAACTTATGCAATCATTTCATGTAATTTTATTTTTTTCTCTACTCAATTCTTGATATAGTATCTGAAATTTGGCTTATTTCACTGTGGCATCTGTGGATCATTCTTCTTGCTGTGCTATTCAAATTGTATGTTAATGTGATATATCTTGCTAAATTATAGATTTTTTTAGCACTATTAGCCTGGTTCTTTTTCTTGTCTTATAGACTACATATGGCAGTATGAGATGTCATACATAAGCATCACTTAATGTGTTAAATTGCTTTACATCTCAGTGGGAATTTGGAGGGATTTGTTCAAACTTAGAGAGATTATGTTGAAATGAGAGGCTATAGGTCTAAAAATTTAAAACACAGAACCCAAGTCTTGGCTCACACTAGAGATGGCTTAGCCTTGTAAAGACTATACTGAGAATTCACTTAATTCCTAGTTCTTTGATGCAGCTTTCATTAGGGTGATAGAGACCAAAACTTCTAGACTATAACCATGTACGGAAGAACATATATCCTTCAACTCTGGTATAAATAAAATCTTTCAAGAGGATATAACAAGTTAAAGTCCCACTGCACAGAAGAAAATTTCTACATTACAAAGGCCTGACATCAATTAACATTTAAAAACAAATTTCAGGAGAACTAATCAGACCTCAGAAAGCCATATCAAAATGACATTACATTAAATATTTTAATCAATTCAAAAAATAAAGGAAGGTATGCAATAAGTACAAAATGTAAAATGAGATAAAAATGGTACCTTATATGAGTCAAAACTACATAGAATTTAAAGCATATGAATAAATCAATTCATATATATTAGATGTATACAGAAATATTAGGAAATGGACTCAAATTTGGTTGTAAAGAATTGACAAACTTGCCAGTAATGCCAAAAATTTGGTCAATAACACAGGAAGAATAAGAAAGGCATGAAGCCAATAATAAGTAAGGGCTGATGTGAAAGTTATCCTGCATGATTAAACCAAAGAAGAATCAGGATAGAGAAAGAATGTAATGAATGAAATATTATCCAATGACAATGAATAATAGGTGAGCATTTTCTTCTCAAACAACTGTTGTTTAAATCTGAAACTTCGTGATGAAGAATATGTCGCGGGAATTTAAAAATTTAGTTTTCCTTAAATTATGATGAGTTTACAGAATTTAAATCATTTTATTCCTCAGAGCTATCAAACATGTCCTCATGTAATTTTGTCATGAGTCTTAAAAGTGGTTTTACATTGAGACAATTTAAGATGGTCCATAGGACAGAGAGTTTTTCAAACATTCTTGTCATGGAAATTTATAACTATTGAAGCTGTTTTATCTTTTATTGGATATTATATATTGAAGAAATATTGCTGGTAGATTCTGGGCAAAATTGAAATAGTACGTGATGGATGAGAAATTGCAAGCAGCCTCTCATAGGTAGACTGTAAGTTTATAATCCCAATGAAACAGAGGGTATAATGCTGGTAAACAGAGCCTTGAGTAGTTATGGAGGGTTATTGGGGAGAAGTTGGTAAAACAACAGGAAGCGAAAGTTAGACAAGTGGACATCATGTTTAGTATAACATCATGTTTAGTATAACAAATCATGATATATTGTACTGTTGAAAAGTAATACAAGGAACATACATTAAGTGATCTCAGTATAAGTTGTCAACTATAGCAGATAAAATGCATATCAATTACATATATTAGATTATTTTTGGACATACATACTGTGAAACATCAAGAAGATTGTTGTGGATACATACATTTTAATCCAGCACTTTAAAAGCCAAATGAATAAATCAATAAACATTAAGAAAAATTAAGACATGACGAACTTTTTAAATTAATAAATAAAAATGCATAAGGCACAAATAAGATGGGCTTAAATGATTGTGCACAATGAATTTGTACTATACATATTGATGATTTATCCATCAGTATAAGCTCAATATTTTAAATGAAATGTGTAAGCTTATAAATGAAAAGGCAAACATTAACTTTGTTAGGGGCTGAGAAATATATTAGCTAAATATTGATAAAATGGGAATTATATAGAAATGAAAGAAAATATTTTAATTTGATTGATGACATGGCCTTGATATGTAACATATAGGCTGTGTTTTATGATAAATTTGCTAACAGCATTATTCCTACAATCAGAAAGATAAGAAGAAAGGCCTTGGACAATATTAAAATAAGAATCATTTTACCAGTATAAAGAGAGAAAAGAATAAAGGGCTGGGGAGTAAAAGAAAGAAAGAAATCTGTCTTTTTAAAGGATGGCTTTTCCTGTCCTGAGAATCACCTGAGGAAATACCTCAAAACCAGGAATTATCCTGGAGACAGTAGTACATGAAATACTAGCATCAATTTGATTTAAAGATGTGAATTCCATTTGATCATTTCAATAGCAAAAGATAACACCAGAAGAAACCTGTACGTGGGGACTACAACCTGCCTGTAGAGCACAAGGAACTCTCCTGGTTTTCATTCCAATAGACTTTGGTGCTCACACTTAACCTTGCAACTCTGAACTTTGTAGGTTCTCACTCCAGAGATACCTATGTTTGTACAACCAGAGGGGTCTTTTGAAAGTGTTGGAGAATGGGAGAAGTCAAGAGAGCCATGAGATCTGTACCAGAATATCCAACTCAGAGCTTTTAGAGTCTGGGCAGAAGTGGTAAGGAGGATTTTGTGTTAAGAAGCATTGTGAGGTTTCTGAGTGATCTGCTAGACCCGGACTTCAGATTTCCCAATCCTGCTGACAGTTGACCACCCATAAGAGAAAATGCCACTTAGGCATAGCATCTGGCAGACATTGGGTCTGAAGTAAAAACTTTCCCTGTATTCCCAAGGTTATGGTATGTGCTCTTCCACAGACAGGTAAGGACGACCAGCCACCTTGCTCTTCCCTGCCTAAACATCCGGCTGCCATGTTGTTGTTGTTGTTAGGTGCTGTGGAGTCGGTATCCAATTCATAGCGACCCTCATAGGGTAATTAATGGCTGACAATTTCGGGATTGCCTTGGGATTGGATTGCCCGGTCCTTCTCACATTTTTGTGGTGCTGGGAATCGAACTCGGGACCCCAGAGACTGCAGCACAGCGCTCCACTAACTGAGCTAAAACCCAGCCCAAGGAAGCAATGTAGCCAGGCTATTTCAAAACCATGAGAGATAAGGACTCAACAAATGGTCCATCTGTTATTTCTCTCTTACTAATCATAAAGTCTAAACATTGATTCGGACATCTTGCAGCCACCTAGCATAAGTAGATGATTTATGACTTTCTTTGTTGTTGAAACACTGTGGCAAGTAGCACGTCTCAGAGTACATGCCTCTGTTCTACTATCATTGTGTTTATATGTTCTTTTCCTTTGGACATGGGGTAAAGATAGTGGAAATTTATAAGTGGCCAGTTGAACTAATTGTTTAGGTATGTACAGTAATATATTACTCAATTTCTTCTAACTCTAATGAAATAGATAACCCTGGCTAGATATTAAATAAAGATGTTCATTTAGCTAAGAAGTTTGAAGTCTACAAGTAAAAACAGTATTTCATTGGCTTTTTTATGTCACTAAACATGGGTCACACCATAATTGGTGTCATTTTATTGATGAAGATTAGTTGAGGCAGAGATCACATGGTGAGCCTGGAGACCTGAGTGATGTCACAGTCCAGTAGTGAATTCCTCCAGGACCCATATATTAGCATGCTTGCACATCAATATTGCTACCCTGAGAACCAACCTTCCAACACATGTTGCTTTTGATACTGATTGCATCCAATTCATAGCAAGTGATGCACACAAATTTATGTAATTTATGTTGTAGTTGTTAGGTGCCGCAGAGTGGGTATATGACTCATGGCGACCCTGCACACAACAGGCGACACACTATTGTCAGTGTGTCTCTGCTGTTCATAGGGTATTCATTGGTGGATTGATTTTTGGGAGTGGGCTGCCAGGTCTTTCTTCCAAGCCTACAGCACCCTGGTGTTCCCAGGCAGTCTCCCATCCAAGTAATAACAGGCCTGACTCCCCCCTTAGCTTCCAAGCTCTGAGGGGATCGGATGCCACAGGACTACAGCTGAAGGCTATGTAATTTATAGTGGTATGGTAAAGACATTAACATTGCATAATTTAATAAAATTCTCATTAAGACCCATGAATTATCTTCAAGCAAGATTTAAATTCAAAATTTGTACCTTTACTCAATAATATGCCCTATGCTTACATCTTATCATTCTCTCTACTACCTCATTAATTTTCATGTATTCTGCCATCTTCAGAATACATTAAAAGTTAATCCCAACACAGTGCTGTAGCGCACAGTTGCAATCACATCAAGGATATTTTATTATTCTTCCATGATAGGGAGAGTGTCTTTACCATGAGCTATAAGAAATAATTTAGGCAGAATGGAGATAAATTTCTCTTTTACCTCAGATTCCTGCACCTTCCTTTACCAACCAACTGCAATTAAGTATCATGTGTGGATCACTTTCCTGAAGATGACTCTGGTTTTATTGCATCACTTTAGTATAGTGGAAGTGAAAAGAGATTTTCATCATTCCTCTTAATCCAGTTTTGCTGGGCAGTAGAACAAACTAATAAATGGTGGTAATATGAGAAAAGAAATACATTAGAAATGGTCTTACTGTTGTTGGACACATGCTTTACAGAAAAGAAGGTAACACACAAAGTAATCTTTAGATTCAGTGGCTTATATGTATTTTCAGCAAAGCTTGAGAATTTATGGAAATATTTGGAAATAAGACCCAAGATCTAATACAAGGAAGTGGTCAGATGAGGGGGAGTATATGGCGTTTTAAGGAAAAGACAGAATTGGAATGGTAACTAGACAAAAATAAGGGCACTTGGCATGAAAAAAGACATGTTGACTAATAACTGTGTTGGTTTCAGACAAATATTTGCCTAATTTAAACCCAGTTGAGGTATTTGCTTTGCTGCTGTTAACTGAGGCATAGGCCCTATGATTGGCTGAGGGTAAATAGATTTCACATAATTTTTCTCCTAGTAAAATTGGTATACTCCCTTTGAAGTTTATAATGGAAAGATTATGTGCACAAATACCCCTTCAGCCAAAGTTTACTCCAACTGAAATAGTGTTGTTTTGTAGAAGAGAAAAACATGAAGTATAATAATAAAACACATAGATGTGTCCAAACATATTGATATTATTGTGCATATGGAGCATTAAATGTGTACCATTTCAAAACACCGAAAAAGTTTGGGAAGATTCGATGAGTTCTGTCAAAGCATTGAAGAACGAAGGACACCTGAAGAAAAGAAATGCTTGGGAATATTGATGAGGCAAAATTAGGATATGTGTAAATATCCAATTGTGGTACAAACTCTATGTGGAGAACATAAAAAATTAACAAGAAAATAGTATAATTTGTGAACTTATATGTACATGTAATCATGTACATATTGTTACATGTAATCAAAGTGAAACTCAAAGTGGAAACATTGATTCGAAAAGTTGGAATGATCATGATCTCTCTAGACAAGTTCATAAAAACCACTTGTCCAAGGAAGGACAATACATACTGTAACCTAACATTTGATTGTTATGGTGAGACAGCATAGTCTAAATGTCTTACAATTAACTTAGAAAATTCATGAGTTACTACAAGAAGGCTGATTGCATCTGTAATGTACTCTACCCCTGAACACATGAAGGGAGGTCAACTCTGACCTTAACAAAATAAAATAGCACTTGGGGGCAAAGATGCACCCCAGGAGGCCTCCACTGGAGCTCAAGATGGAGAAAACCTCCACAGCCACCATGTCCTTGCCCTTTGCGCTATGGTAGACAAGGAGAAAGGAGACCCAGACGCTGAAGAACAGCACCATGCTGAATGTTAGGAACTTGGCTTCATTGAATGTGTCAGGCAGATTCCTGGCCAGGAAAGCCAGAGTGAAGCTCACCAGGGCAAGAAATCCCAAGTATCCCAGGACAGAGTAGAAGGCAGTAACTGAGCCTTTGTTACAGAAAATGATGATGTGACCATGTGCAGAGTTTGTATCTATGTCAATGAATGGTGGAGAGGTTACCAGCCACATTGCACAGAGGAAAACTTGGATCAGGGTGCAGATGGGAATGATGAAGTTGGGTGTCCCTGATATCAGCAACCACCTTATACTTTTCCCTGGAGATGTGACCTTAAAGGCCAGAACCACAGTAATAGTTTTGG
>VMDO01039556.1:0-12603 GCA_007922755.1 Pedetes capensis
CCCCAAAAAACAATCAGCCATTGAAAACCCTACGCATAGCAGAAAAGCACTAAAAATACTGTTCCACCTGTGGACACCAACTCAATGGCACCTAAGAACAACAACAATAAAAATGTACCAGAGGATTATACAATAATACCACAGTAATTGCTTGATTGGTGATTGATTGCAGTTCTGGGTATTGAACAGGGTTTATTTTTATTTTCATTTTTTCAGAATTTATTTATCGAGTGCCGTGTTTTAAAGATTCTCCCCTACATACTATACATACTGTGAGTGAAGGAGTAAAAGGATCCTTCAGAGTAAATGTAGAAAAAGGATGGTTATATTGTCAGGAAACGATCTTCTGACCCTGATCTTACCACATATGGCCATGTGAACAGTGGTATTCAAACACACTGACATTTAATTTGATCTGGTATTGCCATGAATTGTCCATTGACATCCAATGTACAAACTGGCATATAAGGTCTTTGAAATGATCAGGGACTGGTGTGTGTCCACGGCATGCATTCCTAAAGCTGTCCCAGTTTTAATGTGTTTTATTAATATGTTATCGCTCTTGAAAACGGATGACTAGAATAGAGTTTTAAGAACAGACTTGCTAAATTTGGAGCCCTATTGGTGCTTCAAAAGAGAAGCTGTCTCTTTTTCTTGGACCGCATGCATTTGAGATAAGTTTCTCAAAATTCCACTGGCTAAACCATGGTTACATGGCCAAACCTGATGAGAAAGAAGGTTGGAAAATGTCCTCGCTAGCTTTGTGAACTTCTAAATCAATAAGAGGAAAGCGAGAATCAATACTGGAGAACAATTCTCCCCAATCCATCTTTTAATAATCAACATGCTCATTCTTAGCATTTCTTAAATAGTCTATGGTTTTATTTTCCCCTTTGAAAGAACAGTTATTTGGGAGAATATTAAAATTGTAATCTCTCAAGGGAGTCTGCCTAGATTGTTTATTTTTTGACTGCTTACACAAACATTGAAACATAGTCTTCAATAACCGTCTGAAAAGTTTGTATATTAATATAGATACAAAAGTTAAAAATATAATGCATCCCCATATACACTTCACACAGCTTCAATGATTATTACCACTCTAACATTTGTGCTTTTGATGACTTTTTGCACAATCTTTTGTGAGATGATTTTGTGATTAAACTCTGTCCATCTATCTATCTCTCATTGTCCCTTTTGAGTTTGCCTTTTATTAATAAAGCATGTCATAGTCATCATAATAGTTAACACATAAACATTTCCATATGTATTTCTAATGCATATGAACTCTAACAATCATAACCATAACATCAGTACCATACTCACTTTACAACTGGGTCAGTATGCACTTTCACAATAAATGGAGAAAAGATTGAGGTTGTTCATGATTTTGCTCTACTTGGTTACACAATCAACACCCATGGAAGCAGCAGTCAAGAAATCAAAAGACGCATTGCTTTGGGGAAAGCTATGGCAAAAGATCTCTTTAGAGTATTGAAAAGTAAAACTGTCACATTGAAGACAAAGCTGTGCCTGAGTCATGCCATGGTATTTTCAGTCACAGCATAAGGTTGTGAAAGCTAGACACTGAACAAGAGAGACAGGAGAAGAATAGATACTTTTGAATTATGGTGTTGGAGATGACTATTGAACATACCATGGACTGCCAAAGAACCAACAGATCTGTCCTAGAGGAAGTGCAACCAGAGTGCTCCTTGGAAGCAAGGATGGCTAGACTTTGTGTTACATATTTTGCACATGTGGTCAGGAGGGATCAATCCTTGGAGAAAGACATCATGTTTGGGAGAGTGGCAGGTCAATAAAATAAAGGAAAACCCTCCACTAGATGGATTGACACAGTGCCTGCAACAATGAGCTTAAACATAAATGAGATCATGTGCCTGGCACAGAATCAGGGAGTATTTCATTCTGCTGTACATAGGGTCACTATGAGTCAAACTATTCAACAGCACCTAACAACAACAATATATTTTAAAGATCTTTTAATATTATCTAATATTTAATTGCCTGCAGCTGTAGCCCTGTGGCATCTGATCCCGTCAGATCTCAGAAGCTAAGCAGGGTCAGGCCTGGTTACTACCGGGATGGGAGACCGCCTGGGAACACCAGAAGCTGTAGGCTTGGGAGAAGGACCTGGCAACCCCCTCCCAAAAATCAGTCTACCATTGAAAACCCTATGAACAGCAGAGAAGCACTGACAATAGTGTTTCCCCTGTTGTACAGAGGGTCGCTATGAGTCGGATACCGACTCGATGGCACCTAACAACAACAACAACAACAATATTTAATTATATTGAACTTTCCAAAGTCATTGTGAAAATACTGGTATAATTGGATCATGTGAATTAGTATTTTAAGAGTGCTTGACCATATAGGTGTGAATTTTTTCTTGTGCTTCTTATTCTGCTCTATTGGTGTACGTGTCTGTTTTTATGTCTGTGACATATTGTTTTGATTATGATAGGTTTGTAAATCAGGAGCTGTGAATCTTATAGCTTTTATTTTCCTTTCTCAAAATTGCTTTGGCTATTTGTGGTTATTTTGTCATTTAATACAAATTTTTAGAATTTCTTTCTACCATTGTGAAAAATCCCATGGAATTAATTTTGATAAGGATTACATTGGCTTTAAGTCAAGTTAAGTAGTACAAACATTTAGATAATATTATTTCTTCCAATCCATGGAAGAATTTAATGTATTCTTTCATTTTTCATCAGTACTTTGCAATTTTCAGTGTATATATATTTCACTTCCTTAATTAAATTCATTCTCAAGTATTTTATTATTTTTGGTGGTTTTATGACAGATTTTTTAAATTGCCATTTTGAATTGTTGTTATTGTTGTTAGGTGCCATCAAGTCGGTATCCAACTCATAGCGACCCTCTGTACAACAGGGGAAACACTATTGTCAGTGCTTCTCTGCTGTTCATAGGGTTTTGAATCGCAGATTAGTTTTTAGGAGGGGGTTGCCGGGTCTTTCTCCCAAGCCTACAGTATTTGGTGTTCCCAGGCAGTCTCCCATCCCAGTACTAAGCAGGCCAGACCCTGTTTAGTTTCTGAGATCTGACGGGATCAGATGCCACAGGGCTACAGCTGCAGGCTTTGAATCATTAGTTGTTACTCTATAGACATATAACTGCTTTTATATATTGATTTTATTTTCTGTAACTTTATTGAACTGGTTCATATGGGAAAAAAGCTTTTGGGGGAAGTCTGTAGGGCTTTCTGTATATGCAATCATGCCATCTGCAAAAAGAGACAATTTAACTTATTTCTTTCTGATACAGATGCCTTCTTACTTCTTTTTCTTTCCTCATTGCTCTGGCTAGGACTTCCAGGACTCTCTTGTATAGAAGTAAAAAGAATGTCATCCTCGCTTTGTTTCTGATTTTAGTGAAAATGTTTTCAATTCCTCTCTGTTGAGTATGATGTGGGCCTGTAATATATGACCTTTATTATCTTAAGTTATATTCCTTACATACTTATTTTATTGAGAGTTTTTATCATGAAAGGATAAAATGAACTTCATATCAAGGAATGAGAGTGTAACATGAATTTCACATATTCAGCACAAATTGAGATGAAGAAAAGATTTTTATCCTTTATTCTGTTGATGGAATGTACCACATTTATTAATTTGCTTATGTTGAAACATCTTTGTACACAAGAGATAATCCCACTTCATCATAGTAGACGACCCTTTTAATAGGAAGATAGGTTTGGTTTGCTAGTATTTTCTTGTGGATTTTTAAATAGGTCCTTCAGGGATATTGTCCTGTAATTATTTTTTCTTCTAGTGCCCTTGTCTGGCTTTGGTATCACAGTACTGGCCTTGTAAAATGAATTTGGAAATATATCTTCTTTAAGTTTTTAAGAGTTTGAGAAGAACGGACATCAATTCTTCTTTAAACATTTGGTAGAATTTACCTGTAAACCCACTTAGTCCTGGGCTTTACTTTACTATAATGTTTTTGATTGGTACTTCAATCTCTTCTCTCTTTCCTGATCTGATCATATTTTCTATTTTTTCATGATTTAATCTGATTTTGTTGCAATTTTTAGAAATTTATCCACTTCTAGGGAATGCAATTTTTGGATGAATAATTTTGCACAGTAATCTCTTACAATCCTTTGAATATCCTTTGTGGTATTGGTTGAATATCTCCATGCTCATTTATACTTTGTTATTTTAATTTTTGAATCAGGCTAAAAGTTAGTCATTTTTGTTTATCTTAAAAAATAGTTCTTGGTTATGTAGAAGTTTTCTCTTGAATTTCTAGTCTCTATTTCTGGTGTGATATTACTTCTTCTTTTTCTATTAAATAAGAGCTTAGTTTATTCTTTTTCTATTCCTTTTATGTGTAAAATTTAGGTTATTTATTTGGTATATTTCTTATTTCTTAATGTAGCCATGTATTGCCATGAAATTCCCTCTTAACAATATTTATGTTGCATCCTGTAATTTTTGGTATTTTGTATTTACATTTTCATTTGTCTGATTTTTTTTTCCTTTGGGTCTTCTTTGAACCATTGGTGGTTTAGGACAATGTTGTTTACTTTCCACAAATTTGTGGATATTTTTTTACTTTCTTCCTATTGGGGACTTTTAGTTTTATTCCATATGGTCATAAGTACTCTATATGACTGAAATCTTTGTAAATTTGGTCAGACTTCTTTGATGTAAAATAGGATCTATCATAAATAATATTTCATTTGAGATGAATATGTATTACATTGCTGTTGGAAGAAATATTCTATATGTTTTTGTTAAGTCTGTTTAGTCTAAAATCACAATTAAATTCCAATGTTTCCATATTGACTATCTATTGGGATAGCCTGTTCATTGTTCATTTTTCATGGAGTAATGAAATTCTCTACTATTATTGTATTTCTTTACATAGTTTTTCAACTCTGTTAATATCTGCTTTATATATTTAGGTTCTCTAATGTTATATTCGTACACATGTATAATTGTTACATCCTTTTGATGAATTAACTTTTTTACCATTATATAGTCATCTTCTTTTTCTCTTGTGATAGATATTTACTGAATGTTTATTTGTTCTAACATAAATATAGCTATACCTGCCCTTTTTTGGTTATAAGTTGCCTGGAATATGCTTTTGTATCCAATATTTTTAATCTTGTGGGTCTTCTTAATGTTAAAATGATTCTCTTCTAGAGTAGCATATTATTGGATATTTTTCATCCATTCAGCTACTCTATATATTTTGCTAGAAGGAAACCCTATGAGGGTCATTATGAGTTGGACCCAACTCACCAGCACCAAACAACAACATTTAAAATAATTACCAATATGTAAAACTTACTATTGCCAATTTGTTGTTTTATGACTTTTGTATAATCTGTTTCATCCTATTTTTCTGTTTCCCGTTATAATTTTTAATTTTTTGAAGTGGAATGCTTTGATATTTTTCTCTTTATCTTGCATATATATACTAGTGATATTTTTCATGATTACCATGAGGTTTACATAAAATGGGTCATAGTTATTATTGTTGGGTACCATCAAGTTGGACTCAACTTATAGTGACCCTATGTATAATAGAATGAAACATGACCAACACTGTGCCATGCACACAATATTCTTGTGTTTGACCCCAATGTTGCAGACACTGTTTTCTTCTCATTTTGAGTTGTGTCATGTCAGCAAAAGAAGATCCCAGAGGCTTTAATCCATTCCAATAATTAAAGTAGACTGTAATTGGAGGAGGCAAATCTTCTGTAGTTGTTTCCTGAATGCCTTCAAGCTTGACGGGCTCATTTTCTGGAACGATATTTGACAGTGTTTCTCTGCTATTCATCTGGTTTTCAATGGCTAATTGTTTCAGGAGTGGACTGCAGGGTCCTTTTCCCTAGTCTGTCCTAATCTGGAAGTTCAGTTGAAAACTGTCCACTATAGGTGGCCCTGCTCATATCTGAAATACCAGTGGTATAGTTTTCAGCATCATAGCAACACATAGTCCCCATAGCACAACAAGCTGACAAACATGTAGGGGATATAGTCAATTTTAATCTGATAATAGCTTCAATTACTATAAAAACTCTGTAGTTTTAGTCCTCCTCACATTTTATGCTGTTAATACCACACTTTATGTTTTGAAAAAATTATATACCCGTAACAAATTGTTATAATTATCATTTTTAATCCTTTTTATACTTCAATAGTAGAAATAAAATTGAATTGTTCACCACCATTACAGCATTAGATTATTTTCAATTTGACCTACATATATACCTTTGCCAGAGTGTTGTGTATTTTGTATATGTTTTCATGCTACTGGTTAGCATCATTTAGTTTCAACTTGAACTTCCTTTAACATTTCTTGTAAGGCAAGCCTAGTGGTGATGAATAGGTTTTGCTGTATCAGAATAACTTTATCTTCATTTCTGAAGTAGATCTTTGTTGAGTACTTCATTCTTGGTTGAAATATTTTACTACCACTTTGATTATATAGTTTTACCCTCTCTTGGCTTACAAAACTGTGACTGAGAAATCTGCCAATAGCATTATATATTTTTCTCATATATGATTAGCTGCTTATATCTTGTTGACTTTATTTCTGACAATTTAAGTATAATGCACATCTGGGTAATCTTTTGGTTGACCTTAGTTGGGGGTCTTTTAAGTTCCATGAATGCTTTGGGAGAGATATGTAATTACTTCTTGTTTTTGTTGTTGTTAGGTGTCATCAAGTCAGGTCAGACTCATAGCATCCCTATGTACAAAAAAATGAAACACTCCCCAACACTGTGCTATCCTCACTATGTCAGTGTTTCTCTGTTGTTCATAATGTTTTCAATGGAAAATTGCTTTGGGATTGATTCTGGAGTGGGTTTTCAGGTCCTTCTCTGTTTGTGCAGTGCCAAGGATTGAAGATAGACCTCAAAGAGTAAAGAGCAACACTGTGCAATCTGAGCTAACCCCCAGCAGTGCTGAGGATCAAACCTAGGATCTCACATGTTAGGTAACAACTCTACTACTAAGGCACGTTATTGGCCTGGATTAAAAAAAAAATCTTTCTGAGTCTTTCTATCATCCCCTTCTAAGACTACTATAATGTGTATAATCATTCTCTATATAGGATCCCATAGATCAAGTATGCTTCCTTCATTATTTTTTATCCTTTTTCCTTTTTATTCTTCTGACAGGCTAACTTCAAATTAACTCTGTGAGGTGTTGATTCTTCTTCATGAATAAATAGTCCACTAAAATCTTTCTATTGAATTTTTTCAATTATCTCATTGTATTCTCTAGCTCCAGATTTTCTATTCAGTTCTTTTGTTGTTATTGTTTGCTATTTCTTTATTAAACTTTTCATTTTGTTTTTGCATTGCCTTCCTGACTTCATTGAGCTATTTACTCATTTTTTCTTGAGCCTCATTAAGCTTCTTTAAGGTGATTATTTTGATTTGTCAGGCAACTTGCAGATATCTAACTCTTTGGAGTCACTTATTCAATACTTATTAATTTTCTTTGATAGTGTTGAATTTCCCTGATTCTTCTTGATGTTTGTAACTTTGAGTTAGTATGCATTTGATGGACAAAATGCCTCTTATAGTTTACTGACTCGTTTGAACCTGTAAAGAACTTCTCCTGTTAGGTCCCAGAGCTGATAGGATTGCATACATCACAACAGTTGGCTGGAGAAGAAGCCAGGTGTCATAGCCTTCACTGGGCCCACAGTGGGATCCAAATTTGGTGGGTTTGTTTTTAGGGGCTCTGGTCAATGTGTTTCTTGTCTGATTTCTTGGCAATAGTGTTCCATCCTGGACCTTGATAAATGGGGCTGGTGCTTAGGCAAAAGTCTTATTCAGGTTCTGTAATTAGGTAGGTACAGGTTGGTCCTATTGCCAGGTATGCACATGGATCTCAGTTGGTTTCTGTGGCATCTTCTCCCTGACATAGGGGTGACAGGTGTTTGGGAAGGCAGAACTATCCCTGAAACATTTCTGAGCAATGCTGAATCAATTCACAGTTCTGCTTTATGATCCACAACCAGAGCTGAGCTCTTCAGAATGGAGCATATGGGCCTACCTCTTTCTGGATCCTTGTATGGACAGGATTGTCCCTGAGCATGAATGATAGTACCTGGAGTTACAAGGCTACATTACAACTCAAAAATGAACCAAGGTCAGTGGGATTGCCTCTGGAGTGCATGGTCAAGCGTGTGTCCTGCTTAGTCCATGATAAGACAGGGTGACTTCTGGACTACAGTTGGCAAGAGCCAAGTTACAAAAGAGCTTTAGCATATGAAACCTGACTAAGGTCAATGAGTTTGCCTCCTGGGACCCCAGGCTACCAGGACTACTTCAGCATCATGACTGAAGGAAGGGGGGGCTGAGTTGCAGGGTTTCTTTAATATATGGAGTCAAACCAACGCCTGGTATAACTCTGAGTGCACAGACTGGCATATCTCCTAGTTGGCCCTTCTGGTGGCATGATTTTTCTTGTAACCCAACTGGTAAAGGCAAGGGCTGGGTTATAGGGCCTTCTTGCAATTCATAGTCAGACTGAATTCTGCAAGTCTGCCTCCACAGGAATGGACTGGTGTGTCTTCCAGAAGGTCCCTATGTGGGCAGAAAAAAAACCCAGACAGTATTTGCGAGGTACCCCACCCAGATTACACATCTACTTCAAGATTCATGCTCAAACTAAGAACAGCAGGCTGCCTCTGTGGTCACAAGTTGGCAGGTCTCCTATGTCCTTGAGGAGATGGCAATGATAGTAGGACCAAGGACAAATGAGATTTTAGCTAAGTCCCTAGAAGGATAGAGCTGTTTCTGGGTTTGTAACAAGGACTGTAGTTGCTGCGCTTGCCACCTGGATGCAGGCCTGCCATCTCAACAGGGATCTCAGTCTTGGCCTCCACTGGTGTTCTGCAACCTTTCACCTGGATCTCAAAGTTCCTATACATACTTTTCTTTGTGACTGGTTGTGAAATTATTGTTTTTGGAGGAGGAATGATGGGGGAGCCACCTTTATTGTTGTTAGGTGACACTGAGTCAGGTCTGAATCCTAACAACCCTATGTTCAACAGAACAAAACATTCCCTGATTCTGTGCCAGGCACATGATCTTTTTTAGGTTTAAGCCCATTGTTGTAGCCACTGTGTCAATCCATCTAGTTGAGGATTTTTTTTCTTTTTTTTGTTGACCCACCATTCTCTCACACGTGATGTCCTTTTCCATGGATTGATCCCTCCTGACTACATGTCCAAAATACCTAAGACACAATCAAGCCATCCTTGCTTCCAAGAAGCAATCTTGTTATACTTCTTCTAGGATGGATCTCTTAGTACTTTTGGCAGTCCAAAAATATGTTCAATATTCATCTCCAGCACCACAATGCAATATCATCAGTTCTTCTCCTGTCTGTAACAATTGATAAGCTGTTCTTTCACTGTTTTTGTTATGTGCCATTGAGTTGGGTCTGACTCATAAAGAACCTCTTAGGATTTTCAATGGCTGATTGCATCAGGATTGCTTTCAGAGTGGATTGCTATGTCCTTCTCCCCTTTTTGTGGTGCTAAGGATAGAACCTGTGTCCTCGGAGAGTGCAGAGCAGCACTACAACAACAGTGCTAAACCCCAGTCCACAGATACACAGCACAACTTAGAATGGAAAAGCATACTTTCCTTCCTTGGGTGTGGAGTCCCTACATAAATTATATGGAATTAATTTATTAAATTATATTAATAATTTGTAAGAATTATAAAGAATTATTTGGAGTTAAATTAGTCTTTTGCATGAATGATTTTCTCTGCTCTACCACTTATATGTGATTTGTTCAATTTTACATTTGTATTGGTATGGGATCATGCATGTTTATTTTATACTTTAGGTTATAATCTGATACTGTTTTATTTATGTTGTTGCACATACTGTCCCCAGTTTGCCATTGGGAGCTATTTTAGCTGGCTTTTGTGTCCTTTTGAAATATATCAGAAATGTGAGGGTTTATTTATTATTTTGCAAACTTCCTTACTTTTTGACACAAAAAAGTTTCAGTTTTATTTCTCTCCAAGAAGTTTTGGTGCCTTTTATTGCAGTGGTATTAAAAACCCAGATTTGGGCATTGGGCGTGCTCATCATTACTCACATGTCATTTTTCCTAGCTCTTCTCAGCTGAGAGAGCAGGGAAGTATTTGTGAGCACATCAACACATTTATATGTACATGATCATAACTGTGTCTATATGTAATCATTTGTATAAAATTAAATCATGTGTTGACTCCAATTTAATTACTATATAGTTCATTCCAGCTTCCTCCTCTTATAAAATCAACATGATGTTGTAAGTGTAATCACAAACATAAATACAAAGGAATCAACTTACTGATTAGATAAGAGTGCAATGCTTTTGGGCTAGATTTTTCTTTTTGGTGTTGTTGCTATTTTTGTTGTTGTTGTTGTTGTTGTTGTTGTTGTTTTACTTGACAGACCCTAGTCATTTCCAAAGTTATTTAGTCTGTACCTCTTTCACTCTATCCCATGTATGAGACTCTCCCTTACATGTGTAATACAATAAGATACTTTCATCTGTCTGTGTACAAACTGGGCCTTCTTCTTTTCCTAAATAATTAGGTTTTAACTCTTCCCACATTAAAATTCATTCTTTGTGTTACAAAGTTATATAGGAAACATATATACACATATATGCCAGGATCCCAACATGTATACACATTTTAAGAACTGTTATCTATGTATTAATTTTGAAGTTAAATTGAATTATAATAGCAATCTCTTTCAATATCCCTTGCAATTATAGAAATCAAATGTGACTTTTATTCATTTTTTGTTATTGGTATATATTGAATATTACAACCTTAGTCCTTAAGATGTGCATACTTTTTTGGCACTCTGTGGGTGTGTTTGTGTGTGTGTGTATGTATTGCCCTGGGCAGCAGACAACATATAGACCATAATTTGGTTTGTTTTCTTTAAGGTTCTATAGCATGTTGAGGGATAAAGATTCTATTTTCTATTCTACAGGTATGGTGTATTTATAACATTCATATTTTAATCTATAGTTCTTAAATGATTAATGTCAAAACAAACCGATTTGTGAATATACTTAATGTTTTGAGGAAGTTGTTGTTGTTGTTAGGTGCCGTCAAGTCGAGTCTGACTCATAGCGACCCTCATAGGTTTTTCAATGGCTGACTGTTTTGGGATTGCCTTGGGAGTGGGTTGCCATGTCCTTCTCCCATTTTTGTGGTGCTGGGAATTGAACTTGGAATCTCAGAGACTGTAGAGCAGCACTCTACCAACTGAGCTAAATCCCAGCCTTTGAGGAAGTTAGGATGCTTAAATTCATTCTCACTCCAATATCCAAATTTTCATTAATTTAACCTAAGTTTATGATTCCAATATATTATTGCTGATTTTTCAGTCATGTAAAATGTATTTTTCAAAGTTAACTTTTGGCTTTTACTATTTTTAATCCATCTTTCCCTTTACATGTTCTATCCCTCCAGATTGTTGTTGTTTTTCTCTAGGTGCTGTCCAGTCAAGTCCAATTCATAGTGAGCCTATGTATTGCATAACGAAATACTCCCTGGTACTATGCTGTGCCTGGCACTATGTCAGTGCTTCTCCGCCATTGATAGGGCATTTTTGCAATGCTGAAATCGACCCCATGGCCTCACAGTACATAGAGCAAGCACTCTACCAACTGTGCTGAACTTCAGCTCCTGTTCCTACACAAGGTAATAGAATTGCATCATGAGGTATTTGAGAATTTGAGAATAAGAGAATGTGAAATATTAACCTCTAACAATTATCCTGTGTTAAATTCATTCATGTTTCTTCTATTTTTATCATGTGCCACTCTTTCAATTCTTAATTCAGGGCCTGATTTTCTACCCAATGATCACAATTATTTCTTTCTTGTGGTTAATTTTCTCATTGTGCTGAGTATCATTATAAGACTGTCAACAAAATTTCTTGGTTATGATCATCATTGCTTTTTGCCAGAAAACTCTTTGATGTCAAAACTTTTTTCTAAACAATAAAAAGACTTGCATTTCAAAATTTTAATTTTGTCATGACATAAAGGAATGTACCCCATTTTATATCTGTCTCAAAGTTTTATTATACTTAAAAGAAACTTTTTCATTCATGCCATTTTTTCTTCTATGAATTTACAACTTGGCTTTTGTATTAATAAAAACCTTTATTAATCCAATATTGTTTTATTTAGGATAACAAAGGGACTAGTAGTCCCTAGATATCTAGATACTCTGTTACTTTAATAAAAAAAAATTTAGATAATCTCAAACAAGTTAATTGCAATTCTGTTTTTTCCCTCTTCTCTGGTCCCCTGTGTTAAGAATTAATAAGATTTTTACTGCATTATGTTAGCATTTTCCTGATACTAAAATTAAGCTCATATAACTGTTTTTTCTAGGGTAAATCATTTTTACTTTTTAAAATGAATATAGTTCTTTGATGTTTATCAAATATTCTACTTGTATTTCTTGATGTCTCAAATTATGACCAATATCTATGTATTTAATTTTATGGGCTTATATCTGTGTTTAATTAAATCTGTTTT
>VMDO01039557.1:0-12600 GCA_007922755.1 Pedetes capensis
GTTCTACAATGAACACTCATGGAAGTGGCAGTTAATAAATCAAAAAATGATTTGCTTTGGGAAAAGCTGTGGCAAAAGATCTCTTTAAAGTATTAAAAAGCAAAGATCTCACATTGAAGACAAAGGTGCACCCGACTCATGCCATGGTATTTTCAGTCACATAATAGGGTTGTGAAAGCTGGACATTGAACAGACAGGAGAAGAATTGATGCTTTTGAATTATGGTGGTGGAGACGAATATCGAATATACCATGGACCGCCAAAAGAATCAACAGATCTATCCTAGAAGAAGTGCAACCAGAGTGCTACTTGAAGCAAGGATACCTAGACTGCATCTTATGTATTTTGGACATGTAGTCAGGAGGGACCAATCCCTGGAGAAGGAATGTTTGGGAGAGTAGAAGGTCAATGACAAAAAGGAAAACCCTCCTCTAGATGGATTGACCCAGTGTCTGCAACAATGGGCTCACACATAAATAAGATCTTGTGCCTGGCAGAGAATCAGGGAGTGTATTTTTTCTGCTGTACATAGTGTCCTATAAGTTGGACTCAACTCTATGGCACCTAACAATAACAATTGTTTCAGTAATGGGCCACCAGCTCCTTCTCCCAAGCCTACAGCCCCTGGCATTCCCAGGTTGTCTCCCATCAAGTACTAAACAGGTCTAACCCTGCTTAGCTTCCAAGATCCAACAAGATCAGATGCCAAGGTGGTATGGCTATAGACTATAGAGAGTATTGTTGTTTTTAGGTGCCATCAAGCCATGCCTGACTCATAGCAAGCTTCATAGGGTTTTCAATGGCTGATTATTTCAGGACTGCCTCGGGAGTAGATTGCCACATCCTTCTCTCATTTTTGTGGTGCTGGGAATTGAACCTGGGACCTCAGAGACTACAGAGGGGTGCTCTGCCAACAGAGCTAAATCCCAGCCCATAGAGAATATGTTGTATTGTTGTTAGGTGCCATGGAGTCAGTATACCCTAGGTACAATAGGCAAATCACTAGTGTCAGTGCTTATCTGCTATTCATAGCATTTTCAATGGCTGATTGTGTATTAGGAGTGGGTTGCCAGGCCCTTCTCCCAAGCCTACAGCACCTGGTATTCTCAGGTGGTCTCCCATCCAAGTACTAACCAGCCCTGACCCTGCTTAGCTTGTGAGATCTTATGAGATCGGACACCACACACAGTACTATGGTTGCAGGCATAGAGAGTATAGATAAGCTTTATTAAAGGCAGTATACCTTCAAGGAATAATTACTGGGAAAACTGAGGCACCTGGAGAAACTTAGGTAAACATGGAAAGGAAATTGGAAAAACCTGTGTTCCCTGGGAGACTCAGCATCCGGATTCTATTCCCCAAGAGAAGGTAAATAAGCCAGAGAACAGGAGAGTTAAGCAGGCTTTTGGAGGGAAAGGTACCTGCATTAGACAGAGAAGATGGTGAGCCTGAGAGAAGAGAGAGGTGTGTGCATGGCTGCTGGAGAGAGAAGAGCAAGGAGTGAATAGAAAGAAGAGAGAGGAGGAGAGAGAAGAGGAAAAAGCTTGTGGGAGAAGAGTGGGTGCAGGTTTCCTCTAGCTTTATTCAAACTAGAGCATGGCCATTGTGACATCAGCCCTAGGCACCCAGCTCTATGACTGTGGGCCTAGGGTCTTTGTTTTATAAATGGCTTGAGTACTTAGACAGGATGTGGCCCCGCCCATTAGAAAATGTCCTTCGAAAGTCATCAGAGGCCCATGTGGGTTCACTCATCGTGGCCAAATGGCCGGAACCATTTTCAATCTCTTTTTCCTCCATATTGCCTGCTAATGCCTAAGCTAGGTACCTAACTGTGAAACAGATTTTTTTCTATTTTGATCAGATAAGAAAAACTGGGGGTGGGGGGAGATGGTGAAGGAACAGAGAGTAGACAGAGAGGATGAGGTCTTAGAAGAACCACTTTTCTTCTAAAGCACCGCCAGCCTCAGCTGGAGGAAGGCAGGAGAAACTGTTCCAGGATATTGGGCCAGCCCTGCAGAGAGCCAGTGGCCCACATATGCTCACACACATACACCCTCTGTGCCCAAGGTTATGACTGATGGCAGGGCTCCCAAACTTCAGACAATGTCCAGTCATCAGAAACCCCCAGGAGCCTTGGAATGAACTCTGGCTTTCTTGTCCTGCTATCTTCTCCCTTTGGGGCACTGAAGGACAGGAAAGGCACGGAGCAGCTACAAGTATGTGGAGAATACTCCAGTGAGTCTTGAGTTTAGGGGTAGAACTTAGCCGTGCACTACAAGCTCCCTCCCCACAGTGATAGCAGCAAACTCTTACTTCCAACTTACTACTAGGCGACAACTCACTGCTAAGTGGCATGCCGAAGGTCACCCCGTTAGTGAGTAGGAGAGTCTAGACCAAATGGGTTCATTTTGTTTTCAGAAAAAAGCTGAGTTCTGTAATACACACAACCTCTTCATATCATCTCAATGCCTCCAGGTCTTCTAAACTTTTGCAGTCTATTTGCTCTGTATGCATCTCTCCATTCATTCATTTATTCACAAATGATCTCAGAGCCAGTAAAAAGCTGACGCTGTGGCCAGGTGCCATGTAATCCCAGTGACTCAGGAGGCTGAAGCAGGAGGATTGCAACTTCAGTATAACCTGCACAACTCAGTGAGGCCCTGCCTTAAAATAAAAAAGAGGTTGAGTGTAGCTCAGTGGTAGGGCATTTGCTTAGCATGTGCAAGGGCCTGGGTTCAACTCCCCAGTATTGAAAAAAAAAAAGCCACTGATGCAATGATCTTAAGTCTTACACCAAGCCCTCAGGGATGGTGCTTACCCAGGGGTGAGACAGAACACAGTCCCAGACCAAGCCTGAGTTTCAGTGACACCAGGAGAGATGTGAGTACGGAGTGGCTGGGGTGTAGTTCAATTGGCCAGGGCCTCAGGATAATATAGTTTGTGGCTTGAACTCCCCAAGAAAAGTCCAAAATTTTGCCCCTTTGGTTATTTAGTTGAAACCCATGCCCCCTTAAGTAAAAAAGGAAGAAGATATATTTTGAATATAATTCAGTGTATTTAATGTAAGCACAGCCTGCAGCCATAGCCCTGTGACATCGATCCTGTCAGATCTTGGAAACTAAGCAGGGTCGGGCCTGGTTAGTACTTGGATGGGAGACCACCTGAGAACACCAGGTGCTGCAGGCATGGGAGAAGGACCCGGCAACCCACTCCCAAAAATCAATCTGCCATTGAAAACCCTATGAACAGCAGAGAAGCACTGACAATAGTGTTTCAACTGTTGTATGCAGGGTCACTATGAGTCAGATACTGACTGGACAGCACTTAACAACAACAACAATAATGGAAGCACAAATGCTATCTGAAATATGTTTATTAGGTCTTTAGTAGTTCCTCTCCATCCTTCTTCATATCCTCCTTGAACACTTCTCCTCCTCCCCTTCCTCCTCTTCCTCATCTTCTTTCTCCTCCTCGTCGTCTTCTTCCTCCTCTTTTCTTTTTGAAAGGGCTGGAGACACCCTGTTCCATGATGTCTAGCTGGGTCATGTCTGAAAGGAATTTTAAATTTTTTTTTCTTTTAATTTAAAAATAAATCTGTAGTTCAGGACCAAGGACAGCAGCTCAGGCCAGATTCACCCTCTATACCCAGACTCTTGCTGCCCTGAACCCTTGGGGAAAGCAGCCATCAGCTTCCTCTCTCCCAAGGCCTTGACTGAGCAGAACTGAGCTACGGGAGCCATTGCCTGGCTGAGCCCCTATAGGGGCTGAGCTCCCTTGCCTCCAGTTGCTATCTTTTTAGTCAAGGTAGCAGTTAAGCCCACATGAGACCAGAAGATGGGAGAGGCCAATTGCTAATGTGCCAGGGGAGGGGGCACATAAATAATTATACTGAGGCTTGTTGTTAAGTATGAGGGAGACTAATGATTCAGACAGGCAGAAACTTCTGAATCTACCACAAGCCTCCCCAAGGCAGATTGGCAGTGAATGGCCAGACATATTTGCATAATAGCTTTCTTGTTGTTCCTTTTGTTCTTTTTTATTGCTTCAACTAATTGCTTTTAAGCACCCTAATATTTCCCTCATTCCTCTGAACAGAACCAGCCTTAGTGATCCACAAAATGGTAACTTTCACCAGCATAGTGCTATTCTACATTTATAAATTTGGGGATATGAAAAGAGACAAAGCTCTTGATGGAGACAGTCACAGCAATTTCTCTTTCTTCCCCTTTTTAAGATGGGTTGTGGATACTTTTCTCCAGGGCTGGCTTCACAGGTGTGCCACCTACATCCCTACCCAGTTGTCCCATATTTAACAAAACCCTGTGGCCAGAAAGACTCTCAGCTTGGTTTCATTCTCTGCTGTCACTACCTAGAATTTCTCAATATTCTTTAACAGAGGTGCCACAATTTTGTTTAACACTTGACCTTGCAAATTATGTATGCTTCTCTCTATGAGTCAGCTCTGGCTGGAATATTGCCTAACTCCAATGGCAAGGTGTCTACCAAGTGACAAATGCTGCCCAGAGTCAATTGGTCACACTATTTCTGCTCGAGTGCTTATATAATCTTTCCCAGAACCCTCCATGGCTATGGCTGTTGAAAAACAAGACAGATCCTATTAGCTAGGACATGGCCTGATCTGAGCTCAGCTGACAATCTACCCTGGCTCTTTCATGAAGAGATAGAAATGAGAGATGCCCAAAGACTCCTGTCTGGATGTGGCTCTTAACTGTTGAAATTGCTTTCTTTGTAGAGAAGCTTTGGTTGAATTGAATAGGGATATCCTTGGTGCCAGGGACTTCAATGGTCCTATTAAAGGAAGTATGGGACTGCCTTATACATGCTGCTTATTCCTGCTCCCCACTTTTCCATTTCTCAAGGTAAATATCATGAATCTGTTTCTGGGACAAACATCACACTGTTACTCCAGACTATGCTACACATTGGGGAATCCAAGAATAAACAAAAGACTATGCCTTCATACATCCTAGGGTCCCATCACAAATGAAACCATACATCCACATGCACGCCCATGTGAAAAGGACTACTTCTCACATTCCTGTTCCCCTTCTCTGCCAGCTCATGTCCAGCAAACCTGATTTCCAAAATCTCTCAAAATTTTGATCTGATTTCCAGATCAAAATCTATGTCAGGCAGGTGTCCTCCCCTATCTAATTCCAGATCATTGCTCTATGCTGCAACCACCTGTGACTCTCTCTGATCCTCAGCTCCTCTGAGGATGGTCTGATTCCTGGCTTAAGAGTAAGTTCAAAGAGATCTGGGGTTTGTTTTCCTTTGTACTTTTACCACTGAACCTCATAGATCAGGTTCTGTTCTCTGCCCATGCAAATCTATCACCTCTTCTTCCCTCCAATTGTGTTTCCATATGCACATTTTTCTCTGAGACCATCTGCTTGGGAAATGTGACCTTATCTTCATCCCTCTTCCCAGGAGGGTAAGGCATGGCTCTTGATAGGTCTGTGGTGATCCCATTCTCACTATTGCTTTAAGAAAGGTCACATGATATAGTCTTGGCCAATGAAATGTGAGAGTAATGTTGGGATGATTTCTACAAAAAAAGATTTGCAATTGATAAGAAGAGACTCATGGGAAGAAATGATCCTTTTTCTTCAGTTGAGTAGTAGCATGTCTGCATGGGGTGCATAGAACTATGCTAGCCATCCTGTGGCCATGTTAAGAATGACAGTGAATTGGATGGGCAAGAATCTGAGACGTTAATGATATGGTCAAATAGATTTTAATCAGCCTGAAACCACTCTACCTACTTCTAGGATTCTTGCTATATAACTTATATCACTTAATATACATTTATTTGGGTTTTCTGTTGTCTGTAGCTAAGAACATCTTAAATGATAAATGGGTTTGGTAATGATACATTTGCCTTATAGATTTTGTCTGATTAAATGCTGGGCAAAGGGCAGGCAGAATCTGCCCCTGGTATTGTGCTAACTGGACTCAGGAATGTGAGTGCCTATCAGTAAAGTAATGTAGGAATCGCAGTGTTTCCAAAGCTCAGGTCTGTCTGATTCTATTCCTGACTGTGACTTTAGCAAGATGGAATATGAGAAACCAAGGAATTGAGAAACAGAATCTTGACTTTATTTGCATCACAAATTAAGAAACTCAATCTAAGGCCAATGATGGTGATGTACACTTGTGATCCCAGTACTGAAGGGGAGAGATAGGTTCCTCTGTCAACAGTTAAACCTCCACAGAAGGAAGGGTGGGAGGGAAAGCTCAGGCAGGAAGAGCGTGACACTCTATCCTTGATCCAGGCAAGCTGCAGATAAGTCCCTTCTAGGACTTACCCAGGAAAATGTCCACCCAGTTCATCTCAGTGGCCTGTCCCCACAGTGACATTCTGCTGTTCAGGTCATACCTGTGCTCAGATCCTCAGAGAGGGGCTGGGCCTCAAGCACCTGACAGGACTAACCCTTACTGCTGGCCCCCACACCCCACCCACAGCTTCAGAGAGAGCACAGAGCAGATAGGAAGGGCTTGGTGACAGGTGTCCTGATGCTCACAGACCAGCCACAATCAGCACTCACCACATCAACACCCACATATGGCAGTGTAGTGGTGGACCCAGTTCCAAGTCCCCTGTCTGTGCCTCTGATCCTTTGGAGATAGTGCAAGAAGGGAAGGGTGGGGTACATTGTTTTTTCTGTAGTGAACTAGAAGTCTACACCCTGCCTAAACCATCCTGTGTACCCCCGAACATCCCTGGGACTTCTGCCTCAGAGTGAAGTCTGCTGGAATCCAGTCCTGTAAGGGGCTACATTAAGGAGTCCCTTTTCTTAAACTGCTCCACTAAGCTATGTCCCCTTGGCTCCCTGCATGATCTATCTGTATAATGTCCATGAGGTCTCTGGGGGCTATTGGGCTTCCTGCATTCCCCCTAGAGGACTCCCCATCTCTGAAAAGCACCATTTTAAAGTGAAAAGATCCTGGACTACAGACCTCTCATCCTGTAGCTTTGAAGAAATACACAGGGGTGCTGACTTTCTGAGATGATGGAAATGTCCCCTATCTGCACCATCCAAGATGTGGTACCAGTCACATGTGGCTCTGGCACATTTATAATATGGTTAGTGGGACTGAAGAACTAAATTTTTAACTTTATTTAATTTTGATTAATTAAAATTTAAATTCAAAGAGCTGCATTTCCCAATGGCTGTTATGTTGAATGGAGCAAGGAAAGATGAGCCCACTTGCAGGCAGTACCCAGAAGTTTCCAATGATGTCCCCATCCACCCCCTTCCTTGCCACCCCTCCCCAAGAGTATACTGAAGGAAGATGGTGCTTCTTAGGGGAAATCACAAATCCTTCTCCACTAAGTGCTATTTTCCTGTGAAAAGATCTGAGCACATAGGCTATGCAATCCCAGAAATGGGGAAAAAAGTGCCTATTCATTGGAGTCAGCACAATAAACAGGAAGAGGAGAGGAAGACTGGGGAAACACATCCAGCAGGCTTGGAGAACAGAGGCCAGAAAACCCATCATTTCCTTTAAGTCCTGCAGGGATTCCACACTGAGGGACAGAGGAAGGCTACAATTAAACCCCACTGTGTACACACCTTGGGATGCATATGAATTGAAACCTCCTTTGCTCTCTGCTTTGTGAGGCCCTGCTGTGGGGCCATTTCACAGGTTAAAACTTCACTGTAATAAGATCCTTCTAGTTTTTCCTACTTGCCTATGCTGGGGCTAAATGAACCGTTTCTCATCTCACAGCACATCAAGGTACCAGCACATTAGAGTTTGGGCAGCTCTGGAAGTCTGAGAGAAGTCGTGGAACTTCTGAGTTTAGGTTATCTATGATTTCAGGAGATTGTTTCAGGAAGAAAGCCGGGGTGTTTGGCAGATCATGTGTGCCATGCATGCATCCCAGGCCAGCCAAGGTGAGAGGAAGCACCAGGATGGCTGGAGGAGCCAGACAGCATGATGGGACTCTCCATTTCCACACCCTAAACCTGTCCACCATCTTGTAACCCTGAGCCCTAGAAGACAGACTACCATCTGCTCACTACCCAGGGAGAGACCTGCCCAGGATCATCTCAGATGCCTCCCATATACCCCTTTCTCCCTCATCATCTATCAGATTGGTCACCAAACCCCATCAGTTCTAGCCCAGGCATGTCTCCAAACCCCTTATCCTAGCCTCCACTGCCACGATAGTGCCCACGGCCCTGCCTGCATCTGAGATTCATCTTCTCTCCCTCATCCATCCTCCCTCACTTGCCAGGGGCACCAGGCTAAAACTCAAACTGTATGGTTCCTGTTACTTCTCTGCTGAATCCAAGTTCCATCTACCTTGAAGGATAATGTCAACACTCCTCCACATGACAAGCAAGGTCTCCTTTGACTGGCCCAGGGTCTCTCCAGTCCTCACCTCAGACAGGTCTGGTCATGTGGCCCACGCTCCAGCCCACTGTTCTCCCTGTCCCTGCTACAGACCGTGCCCTCTCAAGCCTCACCTTCGCACACACATCATCCCCCTTTGTGCATATGGTCTTTTCTGCCCAAGAAACTCCTGTTCTCCCTCTAATAGCTGCTCTACCATCCCTTCCATGGGGTAGCATTTCTGGATGCAGGTGGAATAGGATGGTCCCTCCTCTCACTCCTACAGCCTCTAGAGTCAATTGCATTTCTTTGGTCCCAGGAAATTCTGTCCTTTGGACCCTGAGCTCCTAGCTCCACAATGGCAACTGAAAAATACACCATGATATAAAGGGGCCAGTTCTGGGTTCCTTGACCCAAAAGGAGCTGCATATCAAGAGGTGTGAGAACCAAGCAGACTTGAGACAATCATGATCCCTAATCCCCCCATGGGGCTCTGTGGCCAAGGGCTAAGCTATGTATGCTCTGTGTTCACCCTCATCTCCATTCAGTACAGACAGTTTTGCCTGAGCCACCATCCAGAAAAAGTGCTGAGGACAGAGGGTGATGATAGCATAAAAGGTGGAGGAACACTGAGGAAAGAACATTTGAGGGTGACAGTAGTTGAATACAAGATTCTTACATAACTGCCATGTTGTTAGGTGCTGTCGAGTCATGTCCAACTCACAGCAACCTTGATAGGGTTTTCAATGGCTGATTGTTTCAGGATTGCCTTGGAAGTGGATTGCCACATCTTTCTCCCATTTTTGTAGTGCTGGGAATCAAACCTGGGACCTCAGAGACTGCAGAGAGGCGCTCTACCAACTGAGCTAAATCACAGCCCCAACTGCCATGTATCCCCCACGTATTACTTGTCAGATACAAAAGAAAGAATGAAAATCTTGAGAGCAGAGAAACTTGCCTGATACCAATTTAACCAAGTGATTGAAGCTACTGTCATCCACAATGAAACAATCCCACAGCATTTGCTTTCTGATGTGCTGCCTGCCCATGGAGGCAGAGCACAACACCATTTTTGTGGCATTTCTGATCCAAAGGAAACCTCAGACAAGCCCAAATCCTGGGACATTACATAAATTAAATGGTCTGTGCTCTTTGAAAATGTCATGGTCATTAAAAACAAGGAAAAGCTGAGGAACTAGTCCAAATTAACATAAGTAAAGAAACACAATTCCCAGTGGCAATGTGTGACCCTGGGCTAGGAAAAAAAATGCCTTAAAGAAAATTATTGGGCCAGGTGCAGTGGTGCATGCCTGTAATCCCAGCAACTTGGGAGGCAGAGGCAGGAGGATCGCAAGTTAGAGACCAGAGGCAGTCTGTATAATTTAGCGAGACCCTGTCTCAAAAAGTACAAAAAAAAAAAAAATGGGCTGAGGATGCAGCTCAATGGTCCAGCATTTGCAAAGTATGCATGTGTGAGGCCCTGGGTTCAACCCCAGTACTGCAAAAATAAAAATAAAAAAAAAAGAAAAGAAAAGAAAGAAAATTATTGGGACCATAAATGAAATTAGAATGTGGACTACAGATTAACTATCAATATCATAGCAATGTTAAATGCCTTGATTTCAGTAGGTTGTACTGAGGTAATAGAAGAGACTATCCTTGCTCTGAGAAAATACATACAAAATTATTAAAAGATAAAGAGATACTATGTTTGGAACATACTCTCAAATGGTTCAGAAAATGAATGATATATATGTATCTTTACAGAGAGAATAATGTGGCAAATGAGAAAAATACAAATAATGAGCAAATCTCAGTAGGCAGCATAGGGGAACCTTTGTACTCTTCCTTTAAAATCTATGTTTGAAATTTTATCTTTCAAAATGAAATGAAAAGGAACAAAAACCTGAAAGAAGAGCTCTTGATCTCAAGACAGAAGTGCAAAGGACTAACCCAGATTCCTCTTGCTGTAACTTGGATCAAGACTTAAGGTTGGGCTGTCAACAAGGGACCACAAAAAGAATAGCTATTTTCCTCACCTCCACTTCCCCTTAAATCTAAAAAATGTCCTTTTTAGGCCAGGCGTGGTAGCACACCCCTGTAATTTTAGCAAATTAGGAAGTGAAAGCAAGAGGATAGTAAGTTCAAGGCCAGAGGCAGCATGACCTTGTCTCAAAATAAAAGAGTGAAAAATGGGCAGTAGGTACACTTGCAAAACATGTGTGAGGCCCTGGATTTAAACCCCTGTTGTTGTTGTTGTTGTTGTTAGGTGCCATCGAGTGGGTATCTGACTCATAGCGACCCTTATAGGGTTTTCAATGGCTGACTGTTTCGGGATTGCCTTGGGAGTGGATTGCCAGGTCCTTCTCCCATTTTTGCAGTACTGGGAATTGAACTCGGGACCTCAGAGACTGCAGCGCAGAGCTCTACCCACTGAGCTAAATCCCAGCCCTCAAACCCCTAGTACTGCCAAAAAAAAAAAAAAATCCCTTTTTCACCTCTTTGCCAGCCATACTCCAGAATCTCCCCCAGAGCCAACCTCTATTTACTCAGGAAGTCAATACTGAAGCCTGTTTTCCCACACATCATTCCATGTAGCTCTGGGATGTAAAGTTTTTTTTAAGTGCTGGCTGTCCTGGAGGAAGGAGCAGTTGGCTAGGCAAAGTAGAAATGTGAGTGACAATTCTCATTAAAACCTCTTACAGACAGCTGCACAGCATCATAGGAAAACAGTGACTCCAACTCTAGTTGAGGGAGTCTCTGAGAAAAAGCTAGAAGAGCTGGGTATGGAAGTAGGAGGAGCTTACCAGTTAGGGTTGAAAATGAGAAAAACCTCAGAACAATTCAAACACCAAACTTGTTCTGGGAATAATCAATATTCAGTGGGAACACAAGATAGAACAGAGCAGAAATAATAAAAGTGTAGGTAGGGGCTATACCATGGAGGTTTTGTCTACATGTGCAGGGTCTGGGTCTGCTGATTTCCCAAGATGCTAGGGACCAAAGAGGGCACACACAGTCCTTTAGAAGTACAGGGGTTCTGGCTTCAAGCCTCATCTGTTTCAAATCTGAGCTCTCACCTTTGTGACCTTGGACAAGTAGCTGAAGCCCTCTGTGCCTCAGTTCCTTACACCTCAACTAACACAGGGATGGTGTTAACATTTGTCCCAAATGGAAACTATTGTGAGGATGGAAGGACCCAATTTTGAAGCTAGTTAAGGCAAAGGACCTCCACATGTCTCTGTAAGTTTGTCATGCTGTAGGGGCTTATGGGTTTCTGTGATGCTGAAAGCTATGCCACTGGTATTTCAGACACCAGCAGGGTCATCCTTGGTGAACAGGTTTCAGCTGAGCTTCCAGACAAACTAGGGAGAAAATCCTGGCAGCCACTCCTGAAACAATTAGCCATTGAAAACCCTATAAATAGCAGAGAAACATTGTCAAATAGAATATAGGAAAATGAGCCCCCCAGGCTGGAAGGCACTTAAGAGATGACTGAGGAAGAGTTTCCTCCTCAAAGGAATTGTTATTAGATACCACTTGGTCGGGCCCTACTCATAGCAACACTATGTATAAGAGAACAAAACACTACCCAACACTGTGCCTGGCACTATGTCTGACAGTGCTTCTCTGCTATTTATAGGGTTTGGGATGGCTGATTGGTTCAGGAGTAGGCTGCCAAGTCCTTCTCCCAAGCCAAACAGCACCCAGTATTCCCAGGCAGTTTCCCATCTAAGGACTAACTAGGCCCAACCCTACTTAGCTCCCAAGATCAGACGAGGTCAGATACCAGGGTGGTATGGCTGTAGACTCTCAAAAGTATAGTTGACCTTAATGATGGGCATGGAGTAAAGCCCCAGGGACCTCCATTTCCAGATGTGGCACAACTCAAAATGAGAAGAAACACAGTGGCTACAGCAATGGGCTCAAACATAAAAAGATCATGTGCATGGCACAGTGTCAGGGAATGTTTCATCCTGTTGTACATAGGGTTGCTATGAGCCAGACCCAACTCAGTAGCACCTAATAACAATAGCAAGGCAAAGGAGGGGAAGCCAAAGTACAACACGTGATCAGATGTGAGTTGCTACAGAAAATTCTGGTTGTATGGGGAGGCAGGGCCAGGACTTACACAGTCCTGGGAAAGAGAGCCTCCAGAAGTTTTACACCCAAGGCACCGTGTTACTTCAGGTTGCCAGGCCCAAAACACATCACTCTCTTGCACTGTAAGCTCTC
>VMDO01039558.1:0-12595 GCA_007922755.1 Pedetes capensis
TAAAGTCCAGCTTCTCGGATTATTTGCTCAGCGTATAAATTGAAGAGATAGGGTGAAAGTATACAGCCCTGACGCACACCTTTCTCAACATTAGACCATGTAGGGTTTCCTTATTCTATGTGAACAACTTCCTCCTGGTACACGCACAGATTTCTCATGAGCACAGTTAGGTGTTCTGGTACTCCCATTTTCCAAAGTGTTATCCATAATTTGTTATGATCCACACAACCGGATGCTTTTGCATAGTCAATAAAACATAGACAGACATCTTTCTGATATTCTCTGCTTTCAGCTAATATCCACCTGACATCAGCAATGATGTCCCTGGGTCCCCGCCCTCTTCTGAGTCCCGCTTGATTTTCCAGTAATTCCCTGTCTATATACTGCTGCAGTCGCTTCTGAATGATCTTGAGTAGAATTTTGCTGGTGTGTGATATAAAGGATATTCTCCGATAGTTTGCACATTCAGTTGGATCCCCTTTTTTGGGAATAGGCACAAATATGGATCTCTTCCAGTCAGTTGGCCAAGTAACTGTTTTCCAAATCTGTTGACATAAACATGTTAACACGTCCAGTGCTGCATCTGTTTGTTGAAACAACTCTATTGGTATCCCATCAATTCCTGGAGCCTTGTGTTTTGCCAGTTCTTTCAAGGCAGCTTCCACTTCATCCTTCAACACCATTGGTTCCTCTTCATATGCAACCTCTTGGAATGGTTGGTCACCTACCAAGTCTTTCTTGTATAATGACTCTGTGTATTCTTCCCGTCTTCTTTTGATGTTTCCTGCATCATTCAATATTTTCCCTGTAGCATCTTTCACTACTGCCACCCAAGGCTTGAATTTTTTCTTCACTTCCTCAAGCTTGAGAAACACAGAGCGTGTTCTTCCCTTTTGGTTGTCTGCCTCCAGCTCCTTGCACATGTCCTTATAATATTTGTTTTTGTCTTCTCGAGCTGCCTTCTGAAATCTTCTGTTTAGTTCCTTAACTTCGTCATGTCTTCCTTTTACTTTAGCTGCTCGATGTTCAAGGGCAACTTCTACTGTCTCTTTTGACATGTAATTTGGTCTTTTCTTTTTTCTTGTCTTTTTAAGAACTTCTTGCTTCCTTCTTGAATGATATCTTTTATGTCATGCCACAACTCTTCTGGTCTCCTATCATTTGTGTCTGATGCATTAAACCTATTTTTGAGGTGGTCTCTCAACTCAGGTGGGATATACTCAAGGTCATACCGTGGCTCTCGTATACTTGTTCTAATTTTCTTCAGCTTCAATTTGAACTTGCATATGAGCAGTTGATGGTCTGATCCACAGTCAGCACCCGGTCTTGTTTTGACATTTTGTATAGAGCTTTTCCTTCGTCTCTTTCCACATATGTAGTCAATTTGATTCCTGTATGTTCCATCTGGTGAAGTCCATGTGTATAGTCTCCCATTTATGATGTTGAAAAAATGTATTTGTAATGAAAAGGTCATTTGTCTGACAAAGTTCTATCATGCGATCTCCAGCTTTGTTTCTTTCACCAAGACCATATTTCCCAACTACTCAGCCTTCTTCTATGTTTCCAACCTTTGCATTCCAATCACCAGTGATTATCGGTATGCCTTGATTGCATGTTTGGTCTATTTCAGATTGCAGAAGCTGATAGAAGTCTTCCCTTTCCTCATTTGTGGCCTTAGTGTTGGGTGCATCAATTTGAATAATAGTCATATTAACTGGCCTTCCTTGTAGGCGTATGGATATTATTCCATTACTGACAACATTGTATTTCAGGACAGATCTTGAAATGTCTTTTTTGATGATGAATGCAACCCCATTTCTCTTTAGTTTATCATTCCCAGCATAGTAGACCATATGATTGTCTGATTCAAAATGGCCTATGCCGGTCCATTTTAGCTCACTGAAGCCTATAATGTCAATGTTTATGGGCTCCAATTCTCTTTTAATGATTTCTAATTTTCCTAGATTCATACTACCTACATTCCATGTTCCAATTATTAATGGATGTTTACAGCTGTTTCTCCTCATTTTGAGTCATGGCACATCAGCAAGTTGAGCACCCTGGGATTTTACTCCATTTCCGTCATCACGGTAGACTCTACTTGGAGGAGGCAACTCTTCCCCAGTAGTCTTTTGAGTGCCTTCAAACCTGGGGTCCTCAGTTTCAGGCACTATATCTGACAGTGTTTCTTTGCTATCCATAGGGTTTTCAATGGCTAGTTGTCTGGGGTGTGGCTCACCAGGTCCTACTCCCTAGTCTGTCTTAGTCTGGAAGCTCAGCTGAAAACCTATCCAGCATGAGTAACCTTGCTCATGTCCGAGGTTACAGTGGCAGAGCTCTCAGCCTCATCGCAACTCGCTAGCCCCCACAGTGCAGCAAACTGACAGATGTGTGGGGGACACTGTGCTATACACATGATATTTTCTATGTTTAAACCCTCTGTTATAGCCAGTGTGCCAATCCATCTAGTAGAGGATCTTCCTTTTCTTGCTGACCTGCCACTCTCCCAAACATGATGGCCCTCACCAGGAATTGGTCCCTCTTGACAACATGCCCAAAATTTGTAAGATGCAATCTAGCCATCCTTGCTTCCAAGGAGCACTCTGGTTGCACTTCGAGGATGGATGTGTTGGTTCTTCGCAGTCCATGGCATATTCAATATTCCTCTCCAGCATCATAATTCAAAAGCCTCAATTCTTCTCCTCTCTCCCTTATTCAATGTCCAACTTTCATAAGCATATGATGTGACTGAAAATACCATGGTGTAGATCAGGTGCACCTTCACCTTCAATGTGCCATCTTTACTTTTCAACATTTCAAAGAGGTCTTTTGCAACAGCTTTTCCCAGTGCAGTGCTTCTGTCTTTGTATTTCTTGACTGCTGCTTCCATGAGTGTTGATTATAGAACCAACTAAAACAAAATCTTGGACAGTTTCAACCTTTTCTCCATTTTTAATGAAGTTGCATACTGATCCAGCAGAAAGACCTTTTTTATTCTTGATGGTAAGGCACAATCCATACTGAAGACTGTGTTCTTTTATCCTTATCAGCAAGTGTTCCAAACTCTCTTCACTTTCAGCAAGTAGTGTCATCTGCATACCTGAAGTTGTTTATGATTCCTTCTCCTATCCTGATGTCATGCTCTTCATAAAGTCCATCTTCTTGGATCATTTACTCACCATAGAGACTGAAGAGGTATGGTTAAAGATAGATATAGACCTGTCACACACCTTTTCTTACTTTAAACCAAACAGTGTTTTCTTGTTCTGTTCTAACGACTGCCTCTTAGTTGATGTACTGATTCCTCATGAGTATATTTAAGTATTCTGGTATTCTCATACTTTTCAATGTTATCCATAACTTGTTGTGACCCATGCAGTCAAATGCTTTCACATAGTCAATAAAACATAGATATCTTTCTCATTACATGTTTAAAACTAGACTCGCACTTTTATGATTGATTGATTTCTCACATAAGTATCAAAATCATCCATTGTAGAAAGGAAAACTTTCTTAATGATTGAAATTAGAAGCAGATAACCATATTGAAGTAAATGAATATCAACCCCTATTTCATGTGATAGAAAAATTAGTTTTAAAATGTCACAGATCAATTGGGTTTGGTGGAACACATCACTAAACCCAGCACTCAGGAGGCTGATGCAGTAGAATTGCAAGTTTGATGCCAGCTGGGCTACATAGAGAGGCTTAGGCTCTGTCTCAAAAAGCAAAATAAAGTAAATATATAAATAAATAAATAAATCACAGATCAAAGTAAAATATCTACAAATATAAATCTTCTAGAGAAAAACGGGGAAGTATTTTTTCAACTATGTTCACAGGTGAAAAATAAACATAAATAAAGTTAGACTTTAAAAAATTAAATTTTCCACCAAAATACATTGCTGTTGTTAGATGCTATTGAGGCAGATCCAACTCATAGTGATCTTCATAGGGTTTTCAATGGCTGATGATTCCTGGATTGCTTTGGGAGTGGATTGCCACATCTTTCTCTCATTTTTGCAGTGCTGCGGATGAAACCAAGGGTGGAGCAGCACTCTACCTACTGAGCCAAACCCCAAACCTCAAAATACACAAAATACATTAAGAAAATGAAAAGCAAAAATATATGCATAGGAAATAATCTCAGTGAATGCACCTAACAAATTATTTTTATCCAGGATATATAAAGAGCTCCAATTACTCAATAAGACAGGTATTCCAATACAAAATGCTTATAAGGGGCTAGGAATTTAGTTCAGTTATAGAGTGTCTGCTTAACATGTGCAGGGCCCAGAGTTTGATTCCCAGCATACACACTGAAAAATGAAAAACAAAACCAAAAACAAACAAACAGAACTATGCAAAACTTCAACATGCAATCTACAAGAGAAGCATTATGACTTGCCAATCGTCATGTAAAAATTGTATTCAATGTCATTGATAATTAGGGGAGTGAAAATTAAAACCACTAAGCATTACCAATACACCTTCATTTCATTGGCCAAAATTACAAATAAAACATAACAGTATAAAATATCTGGCACAACTAAATATCTGCAAGGATGTAAAGATGGGAAGTAAAAGGAGCTTTCATAATTATTCTAAAATACAGAAAATGTGGAACAAAAGAAAAAAGAGGACAAAAAATAAGAAGGGTGCATTTGGATTTCATACTAATAATCACATCAAATATAGAAGAACTAATTTGGCAGAGATTGTCAAACTGAAAAAAAGAAGAAAAAAGACTGAGTAAATGCTATCTATTAGAGACATACTTTAAACTTACAAGCAATTGGAAAATGAATGATAATTTTTATTCAAATAAAAAATCACTTGAGTAAGTAGAAATGAGTTCCAAATTTTTAACATAAAAACAGAGAAAAATGAAAAATTTTGCATTATATACTAGGAAAGCTCTATAGCCATACCACACTGAAAACCAATCTCTTCAGATTACAGAAGCTAATCAGGGCCTGGCCCAGTTAATACTTTTGGTAATGAAGTGTTGGTGCTTTACAATTCTATGGACCAAATTTTATTGATGGAAACAGAGGTAAATTACTTATGACATACAAGCCATATTTACCTAAAGGAATTTTTCATTTTTACAGATTACTAATCATTATTTATAAAATATCAATTGAATTCATTAGTTAAATAAATCATCCTCTAGTTCAAAATAATTATAAGAAAGAAAGGCACAATTTCATTCAATTGCCATGGTTGGTTTATTTGTTTATTTTGGTTTTTGTAGGAATTGGTGTAAAAATCTTAATATAGTAAAGTGGTTACAGCTTGGACATAGTAGACTATTATAGATTATTGTCTGTTAGAAATGTCACCTTAGGCAACTCACTTATCCTCTGTGTCTCCATTCTAGTATGTAAATAGATAATGCTACACCACACACAATTTTTGTGAGTTTTATATGGGTTAACATAGGTGAAGTCACTATAATAGTTCCTGGCACAAAATAACTGCCAAAATACTTTCTATTTTTCTTTTAAAACCCCCAAATGAATAATATCTTCGTAAATTTTAGATATGTATGAACAAAAATCTGTATTAGAGAGCCTAACATTTATCTGAGATATTTTAGTACTTAGTAATATCAAATTACTAATATTTTATATATTTCCAGATTTACTTACATAAGTAAACTTAATAATTTTGCATAAGAATAAAAAATTAAATTAGAAAACATGTTTAAATAAATAAAAATAACTGAATGACAAGGGCCTCATCTAATAAAGAATATGCAAAGTTCAAACCTCATAAATGAAACAGAATAAATACACTTTAATTTTACTTCTAATTAAGCATGGTTTTAATTTTACTCTTGCAAGTTAATTTTATTGAATATACATAATTAGAAGATAAACTTTACCAGATTTTCTCATATGTAATAAAATACATTTAATAAAACAAAGACCAAATAATATTTCCTACAGAATACTTATATGTAGATTTATAAAACTGAGACCAAAAGTTGTAGTTGTAACTCTATTTGAAAGAAAAGTATATATGGAGAAATGCTAATTACTCATTCTAGGATGGATATTGATGGAAAATTGTAAGATTTGTTCCCTACAAGAGACTATGTGATTGTCCCACAGAAATTCATTATATAGAAGCCTTCAAAGAGTTGTTGTATGACAAGGATCAATGAGTAATAGTTAAAATAAGAATAGAATTTCAGTTTAAGACAAGACAGAATAATACTAAAATGACAACAGCTACTTCAGGAAATACTTTGCTAATTTTTGTTATTGTTCAATTAGAAATAGTGAGATCGATCACTTGTCTGAAAGTTTCAGAGGTTCATATCCTTTGACAAGAGGAGGATTTAGTTACATACCACTAATATCCTTTTGTAGTCTATAAATGTGATTGAATATGTTACACAAGTACATTGTCATCACAGAGACACAATAACTATACCTGGCAATATGATTTACAATGTTTTAAACTAACTATAATGTCTTCATTTTGTCCTATTATAAATTGGGTAAAACAAATTACAGAGATATATATTGCAATCCTAATAACCAATGTTGGGCTGGGATTTAGCTCAGTTGGTAGAGTGCTGTGCTGCAGTCTCTGAGGTCCCGAGTTCAATTCCCAGAACAACAAAAATGGGAGAAGGACCTGGCAATCCACTCCCAAGGCAATCCTGAAACAGTCTGCCATTGAACCCGATGAGGTTATGAGTGGATACCGACTCGATAGCACCTACCAACAACAACAACAACAATAATCAATGTTAGTTTGCTTTTACTTCTATATTTCTCTGTGCCACAAGGTGTATCCAAGTCCAATGAACATAATCATATTAAATATAAGTAATGGGAAATTCACTATTATACATCATTATACACAAATATTTCTCTTAATTGATGGTTTCCTTCTTTTTAAATCTATTCTTCCCTACTCTGTTTTTCTCTGATAGTCACCTCAGTATTACTCTATTGGTGTAGAACAATCAAGACCCTTAAAAGAAATAATGTTGTTAAATTAAAGGAACTTCTTGAATATAACTTTGATTTAATCCACTAACACAAAGTGGTCTTTCTACATGATCTTCATGGATGCCCCCTTTACAATATCTTCTTGCAGGGGAAATTAGAGAAGAGATAACCATATCAACATAAATACTATACATCAACAAATTGTACAGACAGATTGTTATCTGAATGTTCTCAGATTCTCTTTTGAAGCATCAAGCTCTTAAATATGATCAATTCTATTAAAGAAAGGTAACTTTTGAGAAAACTCAATGAATTAGTACCATTTTTTACTACTTGTATCATTGTAATTTTTAAAGTAGAAAAGAATGCTAAAACTTACAATTTATTTTACATAATTTATAAACTATTACTTTATTTTAAGGGGTTGGGATTTAGCTCAGTGGGTAGAGCACTGTGCTGCAGTCTCTGAGGTCCCAAGTTCAATTCCCAGCACCGCAAAAATGGGAGAAGGACCTGGCAATCCACTCCCAAGGCAATCCTGAAACTGTCAGTCATTGAAAACCCTATGAGGGTCTCTATGAGTCGGATACTGACTCGACAGCACCTAACAACAACAACAACAACAACTTTATTTTAAAGTCACATGTTCTTTATGATTTTCATTATTAATATTTTTTCTCATTTCTTTCTATAAATGTTTGTACTGTCTAGACATGTATTGAAGTGGTCACTTAATAATTACATGATCATCACCTTTTTATGTAATTATAAACAAAGTATCAGATCATAAAACTATTTGCGAAGAAAAAGGAAAACAAAACATCTCAAAGTAACTGGAATTTCACTGCACATCTATAAATACAAATATTGTATAGACATATGCATTTATACATAATGTCTTTTAAAAAACAGCTTTACTGAGGTATAATTCATGCTATTCTACAATTCATAACATACAATCCAAAGGTTTTTAATATATTCATAGAGTTCTGCAAACATCATCACAATCAATTTTAGAGTACTTTCATCACATAAAAAAAAATTCCAGCAGTAGAGTCTTCGCTTAGCACACATGGGCCTTGGGTTTGATCCCTATCTCTGTCCCCCAAAAAGAATAAGCATTAATATTCATTCCTTGCTGAGGGCCAGATTAGTAGTTACAACTCTATTTGCTGAGGACCAGGTTAGTAGTTACAATTTTATTCAAAAGCAAAATATAGACAAAGGAGTCTCTCTTTAAAGACACTTCCGGACTTTTTAAAAAATTTCCTCCTACCTAACTATAATTATAGTTTCTTTGACCAACATTTCCATTCCTGCTTTCTTCTAGATACCCATACTTGTGATAACCACCATTTTATTCTCTACTTCTATAAGATCAACAATTTTACATTTCACATATAAATGAGATCATGTAATATCTGTTTTCTTGTGATTGGCTTAAATGACACAATATACTCCAGTACTATCCATGTTGTTACAAATGACAGGATTTCCTTCTTTATTAAGGCTGAAAAATATTCCATTATATACACATATACCACATTTCCTTCATCCATTTACCAATTGATGGACATGACTTCATTTATTGGCTATTATTCCTAATGCTACAACAGCATAGGAATGCAGATATCTCTTCCCAAACCTGATTTCATTATCTTTAGATATACAAAATAGTAAGTATGCCAGATCACATGGTAATTCTATTTTTAATTTTGTGAAAAACCTGCATGTTATTCAAATAATGTTTGTGCTAATTTACATATCCACTATATCTTCTTTAATACCTGTTACCATTTGTTTTATTAATAATATCCTTTCTAAGAGTAATGAAGTGATATTTTATTGTACTTTTCATTTGCATTTCCCTGGTGATAAAATAACATCAATCATTTTGTGTTATATATCAGACTGTTTGTATTGATGTTTGTTGTTTATACAATGTTTTATTAATAAAAGTTAGTGAGGTACAGAGTTCCAAGGCTTTTGGTATTTCCACTGTGCACTACTACATTGTTTTTGGCTATACTTACATCAACTTACATAGTTTATGAAACCCTGTGATTAATGCGTGATAAAAAACATATGTAAGTATGGGTTATATTCCAGTTTTTCCCCATGTATTCGTGGAATTGCATCATGTAACTTAAGATTTTCCTCTCCCCATTTTTAATTCTCTGTAATAGCTCCCCTCTTTTTTTCCACTTCCACAAACTTTGGCCCCTCCACAAGACCCCCCTCCCTTTCTTTCTACTCAGTTTACATTTTCCCTTCTTAGAAGAAATATATATACATACATATATATACATATATATATATATATATATATGTATATATATATCATGTGTATGTATGTGTGTGTATGTGTGTGCATGTGTATTTCTGGGATATTTTTTCTTCCTTTAAGTTAGTTTTAGCTCTCAAATATGAGTAAGAACATATGATATTTCTCTCTTTGTGTTTGGGTTTATTCACTTAGGATGATATTCTTCAGTTCTATCTACTTTACTGTAAATGATAATATTTCATTCTTTTTCATTGATGAAAAATATTCCATTGTGTATATAAACGAAAATATTTTTATCTATTCTTCTATTGATGGACATCTTAGTTAATTCCATACCACTATCATTGTGAAGATTGCTACATTAAATATGAGAATGCAGGTGTCCCTGCGGTACTAGGAGAGGTATTGCTGGGTCATAGGGCAGTTCTATCCTTAGTTTTCTAAGGTTATTTTCATATTGATTTCCAAAGTGTTTGAACTATTTTACAATCCTATCAGCAGTGTAAAAGTGTTCCTTTTTCTCAATACCCTCACCAAAATTTGTTATTGTTTGTAGACCATTCCATTCTTGCTGGGGTGAAATGTAATCTCATTGTTGTTTTGATTTGCATTTCCTTAATATCTAGAAATATTAAGAATTTTTTCTTGTATTTCTTGTTCTTTTGAATTCTCCCTTTGAGAACTGTCCATTCATTTCCTTTGTCAACTTATGTATTGAGTTATTTGTTGTTGTGGTATTTGCTTCTTAAGTTCTTTGTATATTCTTGTTATTAGTTCTCTGTCCAATATGCAGGATACAAAGATTCTCTCTCATTCTGTAGGGTCTCCTTTAACTCTGTTGTTTCCTTTGCTGTACAGAAGCTTTTTAATTTTTTGCAGTTATATTGTTAATTCTTAGTGCCATTTCCTGGGCAATTGGAGTTTTGTTAATGAAATAATTCCCCCACACGTCTGTCAGTTTGCCACACCGTGGGGGCTTGCATGTTGTGATGAGGCTGAGAGCTCTGCCACTGTAACCTCGGACAAGAGAAGGTTACTTATGCTGGACAGGTTTTCAGCTGAGCTTCCAGACTAAGACAGACTAGGGAGTAGGACCTGGTGAGCCACACCCCAGACAACTAGCCATTGAAAACCCTATGGATAGCAAAGAAACACTGTCAGATATAGTGCCTGAAACTGAGGACCCCAGGTTTGAAGGCACTCAAAAGACTACTGGGGAAGAGTTGCCTCCTCCAAGTAGAGTCTACCGTGATGACGGAAATGGAGTAAAATCCCAGGGTGCTCAACTTGCTGATGTGCCATGACTCAAAATGAGGAGAAACAGCTGTAAACATCCATTAATAATTGGAACATGGAATGTAGGTAGTATGAATCTAGGAAAATTAGAAATCATTAAAAGAGAATTGGAGCCCATAAACATTGACATTATAGGCTTCAGTGAGCTAAAATGGACCGGCATAGGCCATTTTGAATCAGACAATCATATGGTCTACTATGCTGGGAATGATAAACTAAAGAGAAATGGGGTTGCATTCATCATCAAAAAAGACATTTCAAGATCTGTCCTGAAATACAATGTTGTCAGTAATGGAATAATATCCATACGCCTACAAGGAAGGCCAGTTAATATGACTATTATTCAAATTGATGCACCCAACACTAAGGCCACAAATGAGGAAAGGGAAGACTTCTATCAGCTTCTGCAATCTGAAATAGACCAAACATGCAATCAAGGCATACCGATAATCACTGGTGATTGGAATGCAAAGGTTGGAAACATAGAAGAAGGCTGAGTAGTTGGGAAATATGGTCTTGGTGAAAGAAACAAAGCTGGAGATCGCATGATAGAACTTTGTCAGACAAATGACCTTTTCATTACAAATACATTTTTTCAACATCATAAATGGGAGACTATACACATGGACTTCACCAGATGGAACATACAGGAATCAAATTGACTACATATGTGGAAAGAGACGAAGGAAAAGCTCTATACAAAATGTCAAAACAAGACCGGGTGCTGACTGTGGATCAGACCATCAACTGCTCATATGCAAGTTCAAATTGAAGCTGAAGAAAATTAGAACAAGTATACGAGAGCCACGGTATGACCTTGAGTATATCCCACCTGAGTTGAGAGACCACCTCAAAAATAGGTTTAATGCATCAGACACAAATGATAGGAGACCAGAAGAGTTGTGGCATGACATAAAAGATATCATTCAAGAAGGAAGCAAGAAGTTCTTAAAAAGACAAGAAAAAAGAAAAGACCAAATTACATGTCAAAAGAGACAGTAGAAGTTGCCCTTGAACATCGAGCAGCTAAAGTAAAAGGAAGACATGACGAAGTTAAGGAACTAAACAGAAGATTTCAGAAGGCAGCTCGAGAAGACAAAAACAAATATTATAAGGACATGTGCAAGGAGCTGGAGGCAGACAACCAAAAGGGAAGAACACGCTCTGTGTTTCTCAAGCTTGAGGAAGTGAAGAAAAAATTCAAGCCTTGGGTGGCAGTAGTGAAAGATGCTACAGGGAAAATATTGAATGATGCAGGAAACATCAAAAGAAGACGGGAAGAATACACAGAGTCATTATACAAGAAAGACTTGGTAGGTGACCAACCATTCCAAGAGGTTGCATATGAAGAGGAACCAATGGTGTTGAAGGATGAAGTGGAAGCTGCCTTGAAAGAACTGGCAAAACACAAGGCTCCAGGAATTGATGGGATACCAATAGAGTTGTTTCAACAAACAGATGCAGCACTGGACGTGTTAACATGTTTATGTCAACAGATTTGGAAAACAGTTACTTGGCCAACTGACTGGAAGAGATCCATATTTGTGCCTATTCCCAAAAAAGGGGATCCAACTGAATGTGCAAACTATCGGAGAATATCCTTTATATCACACACCAGCAAAATTCTACTCAAGATCATTCAGAAGCGACTGCAGCAGTATATAGACAGGGAATTACTGGAAAATCAAGCGGGACTCAGAAGAGGGCGGGGACCCAGGGACATCATTGCTGATGTCAGGTGGATATTAGCTGAAAGCAGAGAATATCAGAAAGATGTCTGTCTATGTTTTATTGACTATGCAAAAGCATCCGGTTGTGTGGATCATAACAAATTATGGATAACACTTTGGAAAATGGGAGTACCAGAACACCTAACTGTGCTCATGAGAAATCTGTGCGTGTACCAGGAGGAAGTTGTTCACATAGAATAAGGAAACCCTACATGGTCTAATGTTGAGAAAGGTGTGCGTCAGGGCTGTATACTTTCACCCTATCTCTTCAATTTATACGCTGAGCAAATAATCCGAGAAGCTGGACTTTA
>VMDO01039559.1:0-12599 GCA_007922755.1 Pedetes capensis
TTTTTTTTTTTTTTTTTTTTTTTTTTTTTTTTGCGGTACTTGGGGTTGAACCCAGGGCCTCACGCTTGCATTCTCTGCAAGTGCTGGACCACTGAGCTGCGCCCCCAGCCCATTTTTTTTACTTTTTGAGACAGGGTCTCGCTAAATTACGCAGACTGCCTTTGGTCTCGAACTTGCGATCCTCCTGCCTCCGCCTCCCAAGCCGCTGGGATTACAGGCATGCCCAACAGGTCTGAGATTTTTTGAATTACCTGGATATGAGTGACTCAATTCATATGTTGTGTATTATCTAATCCAGTGCTTTACTAACAAGTAATTGTGTGTTATAGAAATAACAATGAATTCAATTCATTTTTAATAGTTCTCTTTGAATTCCTTTCCTTGTTGTTATGCAGTGACTGGAATTTTGGGACAAATGTTAAATAGTAGTGGTTGGGTCTATTAGTGGGAAACCTTAAGTATTAACTATTAAGGAAGGTAATAGTTTGGGATAATCATGTCAAAAAAACTGCAGCTGTCTAATCCTTCTTTTTTCCCTCTACTGCTAAGGATCAAACCTAAGGCTTTGCACATGGTCTACCACTCAGCTACATCCCCAGACTTTGTTTATGTAGTGGTACTTGGGGGTTGAACCCAGAATAAGTGCTTTACCACTGGGCTGCACCCCTAGCCCCATTTTTATTTTTTATCTTGAGGCAGGGTTTCTATAAGTTATGCAGTCTGCCCCTGGCCTGGGACTTGCAATCCTCCTGCCTCTACCTCCCGAGTTGCTGGGCTTGCCAGTGTGCTTCACCGCATCCAGCTCATCCCCAGCCTTTAATAATAATTTCCCTTCCTCCGCCTCTCTTCCCTTTCCTCTCCTCCCTCCTCCCTCCCCTCACCCCCCCATTGCCTCTCCTCTTCCTCCTTCTCCTCTTCTTCCCCCTCATCGTCTTCTCCTTTCTCCTCCTTCTCCTTCTTCTTCTTTGACAGGCCTCACTATGTGGCCCAAGCTGGCTTCAGACTTGCGATCCTCCTGCCTCAGCCTCCGAGTTCTGGAATTACAGATAGTGTGCTACCACGCTCATCTCCTCTTAATTCTTAATACAATAATTTTCATTTGCTTGCTTTAAACATCAGGAACAGTTATTAGTGTAGGTTTAAATATTAGTACCTTTCTATTGATTTGTCCAGGGATGCCCATTTAATCTACACATACACGTTTTTGCCCTTGCTGTCAATGCAAGAGTCTCTTTGTTTACATCCTCAATTATTGGGTCTGTTTTGTTGTTCTTATTTTGTCCTCAGTAACATCTTTAGTACTTGGTGTTTAGTTCCCTTCTGTGTTTTCTATATTTAATCATCTTTTCTCTCAATATTTTGAACTGATCCCTCTCCTTTACGTTTTAGAACAACTTCTGGCCACTGTGTTGTGGATTCAGTTTTCTATTTTGTTTAGTCTAAAGACTATTGCTTCTCATGTATCATTAAATTCCATTGAGGGCTGGGGATGTAGCTCAGTGTAGTGCACTTGCCTAACGTGCACAAGGCCCTGGGTTCCATCCCCAGCCCTGTGAAAAATAAAATAAAATAAACTCCATTATATTGAGGCTGAGGATGTAGCTCAATAGTAGTGCACTTGCCTAGCATGTACAAGGCCCTGGGTTTTATTCCCAGCACCAAACCCAAACAAATCTCCATGGTATTATTCTTGCATATTTATAGTACTTTCTTATCTTACTCAATTCCCTTTTGGCAAAAAAGAATGTCACCATCCTCTGCCTTTCCTTTAATTATGTTTTCATCCTAGGTTCCTGTATGAGATCATTATTCAGCTATTTTTCAGAATTCATGTTTTATTTTGATAGGATCGTAATGAAACTCATTATCTAAAATCTACCCTCAGATTCTCCTGAAACTCTCATGACACTGGCATCAACCTGTCTCGAGCGATCCAGATGGCCTTGAGTCAACCTTCCGTCATGGGTCCTACTGGAAGTTCGATGCTGAGCAGGACGTTTCTTTGAGTTCCTTGTGGTCACTGCTTGCCCCAGTTTCTTATTCCTGCTCTATCTAGAGCTCATCTCTTTCTTTTCTCTCACACTTGTTCTCTTTTCTGCCTAGGGACTGCTTTCTCCCCAGGAATCTTGAATTTCTAGCCCTTCCTGTCTCCAGACTCTCCCCATATCACATCCCCTCTGGTCTGTTCCTACGCTTCCCAATTGTGGTTCTTTGCCTGTCTTTAGATCTTTTTTGCTCACCAGACCATCTTGGCTTCAAAGCTGGTTAGCTCTGGATGGCAGGTTCTTAAACAAAGGTGTTTCACTCCCCACTAGAAATTAAGTATTTAGCTCATAAAGTAAAATTTTTTTCTTCCCTTGCATATACATCTGCAGCCATGGCACCCTGGCATCTGGTCCTGCCTGATCTCGGAAGCTAAGCACAGTTGGCCTGGTTAGTCCTTGGATGGGAGATTACCTGGGAATACCGGTGCTTCAGGCTATGGAGAAGGACCTGGTGACCCACTCATGAAACAATCCACCATTGAAAACCCTATGAAGAGCAGAGAAGCACTGACAATAGTGCCAGGTATGGCACAGTGCCAAGACTGTTTTCTGTTCTGTTGTTCTTTACAGTTGTTATGAGTCAGACCCGACTAGATGGCACCTGACAACTGTACTATAGTTCACCTTATCATACAACATGATTTCCCTCTTGACTGCTATGTTGTTGTCGTTAGGTGCCATGGAGTCAGTATCCCTCATAGGGTTTTCAATGGCTGACTGTTTCCGGATTGCCTAGGGAGTGGATTGCCAGGTCCTTCTCCCATTTTTGCAGTGCTGGGAATTGAACTCGGGACCTCAGAGACTGCAGCACAGAGCTCTACCAACTGAGCTAAATCCCAGCCCCCTTGACTGCTATAGTCTCTTCCTTCTGTGGTACAGAATCTTTTGATAGTTTCCATCTTGGTTATTTTTTTGCCTTTTCATCTTTGAATTGAGAGATTTAGCTAAACTTCTTATGTGTCTCTGAAACAGGGTAAAGTGATCCTCTTGGGTTTCCATCACCAGATGCTGCCATGGAATCATTCTCAGATCTTAATTTGAAGAGCTTTTTGATCCTTAGTCAAAGGCTTTTCTTGTCTTTTCTTTTTCCTTTCCTTTTCTTCTCTTTCTTTTCTTCCTTCCTTTCTTCCTTTCTTTCTTCCTTTCTCTTTATTTCTTTTTCTTTTTCGATAAGGTCTTGCTATGTTGCTTTCTCAAGCTGGCTTCAAACACCTGAACTCAAGTGATCCTCCTACCTCAAACTCTCGAGGATTGCAGGTCTGTGGCATTGCACCCAGTTAAGTCTTATTCTTTCTCATTAGTGCATGTCAGTAGAATCCGGCATCACCATTAATTACTCCAGGATACTGCTTTCTGGGGGGAAGGAAGGTCAGAGTGCCCTGCAACTTTTCCCTCAATGCCCACTACTTGCTGTAGTCCCAGAGAAATGTCTCAGTGTTTCTGAAATACAGACAATATTCTTTTCTAGTTTGGCATGAAACTTGTTCTACTTGGATTCCATTTCATCCGGAACTAATGGTGCAGGTAGACTTTGATGGCATGTTCATGTAGACCCTTCCTTCAGATGTATTCTAAACTCAAAATGTTATGAACACCTGGCTTAAATCTAAAGAACTTTTCTATGAGTCAAAAAGGAGAAAAAAGTAAGAGGTTATATGTGTCTTTGGCTAAAATGGTGACAAATGGAACTTCAACAAGTTGGAAACAGCAACTTGGTACACAATTGACCCCAGCAATATTCTGGTTGCCGTGCTTCCTATCCAAAGGTACCTGCTGTTTCATCCACTCCTTAGATTATTTTGTTTATTAGAGTCTTGTGTTCCCAGGGGATCTGTGGGCTGGTGAGAACAAAAGTACACAGGTGCCCTTACAAACATTCCCTGTTCTTTTGACCTTTGAGGGGTCTGCTAGGAAATGGAAAGACTTGCTCTGCTTCCTGAGAACACCATAGCAAAAGGAATTTTCAGCTAGGTGTTATTTTTGGGAAGTGTTCAGATTTCTCTAGGCTGATATTTTCCCCTAACAGAAGAGAAGAAGATGAGCTTCCATTTGGTAAGCAAAATGCCTCGCATCAGAAAAGCTATGGATAAAGTGGCATCTATAACTATGAACCAAGTCAGCAAGGGGTTCCAGAATTCCACACTGCTGTAGACATCAGTATGGATTTGGGGGTTCATCTAAAAAAGTTTCCTTAGGCAGGGCACCATGGCACACACCTGTGATCCCAGTGATGTTGGAGGCTGAGGCAGGAGGAGCACAAGTTTGAGGCCCGAGGCAGCCTGCACAACTTAGTGAGACCTTGTCTCAAAATAAAAATTAAAAAAGAGGCTGAGGGTGCAGCTCAGTGGGGGGACACTTGTCTAGCATATATGAGGCCCTGGGCTCAACACCTCTGATACTGGAGGAAAAAAGAAAGAAAGAAGCTTGCTCCTTCCTTCCTTTCTTCCTCCCTCCTTCCCTCCCCCCCTTCCTCCTTTCTTTCTTTCTTTCCTTTCTTTCTTTCTCTTTCATCCTGAGAGGCTAAACCCAGGGCCTCACGCATACTTTGCAAGTGCTCTACCACTGAGCTGCACCCCCAGCACCATTATTATTTTTATAATAATGTCTCGCTAAGTTATGCCAGCAGCCTCTGTCCTCAAAACTCTGATCCTCCTATCTTTTCCACCCAAGTTGCTAGGATTACAGGCATCCGCCACTGGGCCAAGAAGCTCTCTTAATATTTCCTTTTATGGTCCTCTCCAACACCTCCACTCAACCTTTGTGGGCCTCAGTTCCTTGACTGGTCCCTCTCTGTTCTGACATTATTATTTATAGCACACATTTTCTTCCTTCCATGCTTGAGTTTCCTAAGCTAAAGTTTGATTTGCAAGCTCTGGTCATTTCTGGGCCCTGTTCCCTGTTATTGCTCAATTTGGATGGAAAACTGGGAGGAGAGAGAGAGAGAGAGAGAGAGAGAGAGAGGGAGAGAGAGAGTCTATTTATCAGACACCAAAAGATCCAAGCTACCTCTAGCATAAAGCCCATCAAATGAAGTGTTACCCTGGAATTAGTGATGTAGTTGGTTTGAATAGGTTGAAAATAAAATCTCTGTGATGTCTTTGTGGTCCACCCAACCTATTGTGTATATAAGATATTTTGTTCTAACAAATGAGAGAGAAAGAGACAGTGAGAAAGAGAGAGAGAGAGAGAGAGAGAGAGAGAGAGAGAGAGAGAATTCGAGAGAGATACAAAGTAAACAAATGAATACTTTGGTTTTTTGCCATACTTTAGCCCATTACTATATTAATAATTAAACAGGATCAAGCTTAATAATATCAACATATTAAATAAAAATATTTTAAAATTTAAATCTAACACCAAAGGAGGAAATATAACAAGTGAAACCAATTCTGTCCATACAAAACATTATAAATAGTCTTATAACAGTCTCCATCACGATTTCCTTAGCAACATGATCAAATAAATTTCACAACTTCCAGTTGTTTGAGCTGCTGTATCAAGAGCACCCTGTTGCCAGACCCAGTAGCATATACTTGTTATCTCAGTGATTCCGGAGGCTGAAGTAGGAAGTTCGCAAGTTTGAGGCCAGAGGCAGCCTGCGCAACCCATCTCCAAAACAAATTTTTTTTTCTGTGTTTTTTGAGGCAGGGACTCGCTGCATAGCCCAGGCTGTCCTGGAACTCGCTATGTAGACCAGGCTGGCCTTAAACTTACATCAATCCTTCTGCCTCAGCCTTTGGAGTGCTGGGATTATAGGCCTGTGCCACCACGCCTGGCTTCCTGTCTCCAAATTAAAAAGAAAAAAGTGGACTGGAGGTACAGAGCAGCGGTAGAGAACCTGCAAAATTATCTGAGGCTCTGAGTTCAATCCCCAAGTACTGAAAACAAAACAAAACAAAACAAAACAGAGTACTCTGTTGTTAAACATTGCCGCCTTTTCTTATCAGTATCCCCCCAACTTCCCTGATGATATGAATCACCTGAGAACCGTGTGTGCCTTTGTCCCTCAGGATCTGGTGAGCAGCCTGGCAGAGAACGGCCTGTAATTCTCAACATCCACCAACACCCTTTAGGCCCCAGGGTTCTCAGCTTTTGTTTTTTGTTCTTTACACAAAATGTGATGGAGAAAAAGGCCATGAAGATTAGTGAGTGGACAAGAGCAGGCATTAAAGCCAGATGCTGCCTAGAGCACAGGAGAAGTTATCAGGTAAGAAAAACCCTAATCAGTTTACTTGTCAAATCCTTCCTCTCTGGTGGAATGAATGCAACAAACTCTCGCTTCCCTTTTTGTTCCTATTTGTGGTCCTGTAGATTCTTGCAAATGGGCAAAATTGCACAATATTCAAAACAGTTGTACATGCTGTCCAGGAAGCATTTTGCAACATGAAACAATTCATATTTCTTTTCAGTTACATCTAAATATATAGTATGTGGGAAATGTAATAGCACTTATTTGCGAAGGCTACTATTGGATGGGGTTTGCCTCACTTGGTAGAATGCTGCTCTGTACTCTCAGAGGACCTAGGTTTGAATCTCAGCACCACAAAATCAGGAGAAGGACGTGGCAATCCACCCCTGAAGCACCCTTGAAACAATCAGCCATTGAAAACTCTATGAAGGTCACTATGAGTTGGACCCAACTCAACAACAACAACAAACATCTATGTCTTTAGGGCTGGGGTTTAGCTCAGTTGGTAGAATGCTGCTGTGTACTCTCAGAGGCCCTGGGTTTGAGCCCCAGCACCATAAAAACAAGAGGAGGACCTGGCAACCCATTCTTGAAGCAATCCCCAAAGAACAATCAACCATTGAAAACCCTATGAGTCAGACCCAACTCGACAGCACCTAACAACAATATATAGTCATTGAATTCTGGAAATGCAGAGATTTTTTTTTCGCCTTGGTGCTAGGGATCAAACCTAGGGCCTCATGTGTGCTAAACAGGTATATTACCCTGAGCCCTACCCCCATCTACTGCAAAGATTTTTAAATAAAAATAGTTAATAAGATTTAGGTAAATTTTCAAAAACTTAAAAAGCATTTCTGCTATTTAAGTCAGTTTAAAATTTTGATATTCATTAAGTAGTATGTTTCATTTTAATTATCATACATAATGCTATTTTAGACTTGAAGCCACATTTTCTTTTTTGAAATGGAGGTCTCACTATCTTGCTCACGCTGGCCTCTAACTCCTGGGCTCAAGTGATCCTCTTGCCTCAGCCTCTTGAGTGCTGGGACTATAGGTGCCTGACACCACTCCTGGCTTAAATTGGTTTGAAAACATATGAAAAGTAGTTTGTTTTTTATTTTACATTTGGTTTATTTTTGATAAAATACATTCACATTTTTACACTTTGAATATAATTATATTTTTAATCCATCAGATCATTACTACCAATAGCATACAATTATGTGAAAAATATTATCATGACTTTTCAGCAATTTTGCTGAAATGAAGATAAGAAAAAGAAATTTTATGACGTAAATACAGGGGATGCCAAACAAATGTACACATATTTTAAGAATTATTATCTATATATTACTTTTCTTTGTGTGTGTGTGTGTGGGGGGGGGTGACTTAGGGGTTAAACCCAGGGCCTCACTCATACTTTGCCAGTGGTCTACCACTGAGCTGCACCCTCAGACCATATTTTATTTTTTTAAATTTTGAGTCAGGGTCTCTTTAAGTTATGCAGGCTGCCTCTGGCCTCAAACTCACAAGTCTGCCTCCACTTCCTGAGTTGCTGGGATTACAGGCATATGCCACCATGCCTGACCTATATATTACTTTTCAAAGTTAAATTGAATTACAACAGCAATGTGTAGTATAATGTTTCCTCAAAAGATGGTGTTAATCAGATGGATGCTAATACCACCAAGCATACGAAACACTCTTTTATTTATTTATTTTGTGGTAATGGGGGCCTCACATTTGTATGCTTTGCAAGTGCTGGACCACTGAGCTGCACCCTAAGCCTAATTTGTTTTTTTAACTTTTTTGAGACAGAGTTTTGTTAAGTACGCAGACTGCTTCTGGTCTCAAACTTGTGATCCTCCTCCCTCTGCTTCCTGAGCTGCTGGGATAACAGGTGTGCACCACTGTGCCTGGCATGATACACTCTTAAAACAGCCAAATGAAGGATTTCATCCCAAAAATGTGTATGAACTCTTTTGGCACCCTCTATATAATGATTTACAAATCATTCTTGCTTTATTTTATTAATCTTCCAAAAATCCCTGATCCATCAATCGAATACCATGATAAAAGCAGTAACAACGTTGATGCCTCTTTGATAATTTACTGATCCAGGCATATAAAACCATAGCTCCACAGTTTTAAGAAGCTGGCGACAGTGGTGCACACCTGTAATCTCAGCATTCAGGAGGCTGAGGTGAGAAAGTCTTGAGTTTGAGGCCACCTTGGGCTACATAATGAGACCATGTCTTCAGTAAAACAAAAACCAAACAGAAGCCACAGCCCTACATGTATTTTCAAATATTGTCATTTTGAAAATATATTTGCCAAGGTAGGAGGGTGGTTTTGTTGTTGTTGCAGTACGGGGGCTGAACCCAGGGCACTGAGCATGCTAGGCAAGTGCTCTACCCCTGAGCTGCATCCCCTGCCCCTTTTTGTTTTTTATTTTGAAACAGGCTCTTGCTAACGCAGGCTGCCTCTGGCCTCGAACTTGAGATTCTCTTGCCTCAGTCTCCTGAGCTGCTGGGATTATAGGCATGTGCCACCACGCCAGGCTAGAACACATGTTATTTATTTATTTATTTTGGTTTTGGTTTTCTGAGACAGGGTCTTGCCGTGTGACCCAGGGTGGCCTGGAACTCGCTATGTAGACCAGGCTGGCCTTGAACTTTCAACGATCCTCCTGCCTCAGCCTTCTAGGTGCTGGGACTACAGGCTTGTGCCACCATATCTGGCTTTGGAGTACATTTTATTCAGTGATTTAGTCACCTGATTATGAATTTTTAAATGTTCAGGCATATGGTCTGTGAGCCTTCCTTGTATACATAGTCCAAGGATTGAAACTATTAGGAATGGCATAATTGCAGCTTGCTGGGGGACATGATCTGGTCCTGCTACCTGACAGTTTCTCTCTTAGAAATAAAATCTGAAATTCTAAGAAATATAATTTCCTCATTACACATAAACGGCAGTTTATTTCACATCTCTTTGACACTAAGTTCTAAGTTTTGTACAATTTGTGCATGTAACTTGATGTTCTCCTACTGTACAGGGCTGGACCTTAAAAAGAACAAACTGCTTAAGAACATAAATCAGTTAGAATAAAAGAGACGGAAACAAACCGATGCCTGCCACTCCTTGTTACTGAAAGTGAGGTCCTCAGGGCAGAAGCATTGGCACTAAGGGGGGAAAATGCCAACTCTCGGGTCCATCCCAGGCCTACTGAGTAAGAACATGCATTTTAACAAAGTCTTAGCCTTGATTCCTCTGCTTATTAAGGGGTGGGAAGCACTTCTTGAGCCTCTGGACTGAGGCAATTAAAGGAATAAAGGTGAAGGAGAATAATGACTGTGGCTGCCTAGATGTCCAGAGAGGAACAACCACAGAAACACTGGGTGCTGGGTTTTATGGCCAGCAAGGCAATTTGGTTAGCAACATAGGAACCCAATTATGATAACCTAGCCACTGGGCCCAGAGAGAGCAGAGAGGAGAGGGAGCACATCTTTCTTCCAACTTCTATCTTCTGAGAGACCCTGCCCCCAAGTCCAGCTGCCTCTGAATGAGCATGTTGCATACTGTGTGACCTGAGCCTACTGGCCATCACCAGCATAATGAGGGACAGACATCACGCCAAGAGGCAGCTGATTCCTGGCCTCATTAGTGATTTGAGATTTGGCTTGAAAATATGAGCTGGGCCATAAGATTTCTCTTTGGGGAATTTAGAATGGCTCAGAGGGTAGAGGAGGGAGGTTCTGGCAAGTTACAGGGTTAAGTTTGAGGGGCCCGTTAGGCTCATTAGGCATGTGCATGCCTAAAGTATGAGGGAATAGAGACAATGAGTAAGGAGAGAACCAGCCAGAACAGAGAGCCAGAGGGGGATGAAGTAGACACACACACACACACACACACACACACGGACGGGAGAGACAAGAGAAAGCCAGGAGTTCTGGAGCAGCTTCAGTTTCTGCACTTAGTTAACGGTATGTTTGGAGCTGGGTATGGCGGCACAGGCCTGTAACCCCAGCATTTGGGAGACTAAGACAGGAGGATCATGAGTTTAAGGCCAGATTGGACTATATTGTGAGTTCCAGGCCCAGCCTGGGTGACTTAGGGTGTGGTTAAATTATGCTCCCTCTGGCCTTGAAACTGTGATCCTCCTGCCTCCACCTCATGAGTTCCTGGAATTATAGGTGTGAGCCACCATACCTGGCTTATCGCCTTGGTTTTTAAAATTGGAAAAAAATATTCAAAAGTTTAACAGAAAGCTGAGATTTGGGGAAATTGCTAGCTAAGTACTTATTGTGAGCTTTGATTATCCAAATCAATTTTGCTAATACAATCTTAATACTTTAACATGTTAGAGCAGATTAATGAAAGAGGTTTAATATAATACTGCTGTGGCAGTCTTGACTTTGGCTTTAACCTAACTGACCCTATCACTGGGCTGTTCAGACATGTATGACCATGGGGAAAGGGGGTACAAGTTGGGGGCCCAAAAGGGTCAGTTTTTGAGAGTCTATTTATATGGGTGCCTGCAGCCATAGCCCTGTGGCATCCAATCCTGTCAGATCTCGGAAGCTAAACAGGGTCGGGCCTGGTTAGTCCTTGGATGGGAGACTGCCTGGAATACCAGGTGCTATAGGCTTGGGAGAAAGACCCGGCAACCCATTCCTAAAAATCAGTCTTCCATTGAAAACCCTATGAACAGCAGAGAAGCACTACAATAGTGTTTCATCTGTTGTACGCAGGGTCGCTATGAGTCAGATACCGACTTGATGGCACCTAACAACAACAACAACAATAATACTTATATGGGTTGTTGTAGAAGCCCAAACCAGAAGCCAGGGTGTCTTGGGCGGGCAGCATTGACCTGAGTGCTAGGGAGAGAGTGCTTCCAAAAGATACTGAAGGAGATGTTGTCCTTATGAAATCTGAAATGCCACGCACAGTCTCCATTGTCTTGATGCCTGGGTGACATCAAGATGTGGCAAATAATAGAGGAAAGGCTCCTCACTTTGGCAGTAAGTTCTCAAGTGGGCCTCAGGGCACTGAGAGGTGCTATAAGCCTGCTGGGCTGTCTAGGTTTGGTTCTAAGCAGGCTAGTATACAGCCTCTGTGTCATGTGACCTTGCTCTATTCTTAGTCTACACATTTAAGCTTTTATCCAACATCTGTTTACAATTGTTTTTCAGCTCCTAATGTCATGCATGCCTGTCAGATCTTGGAAGCTAAACAGGGTTGGGCCTGGTTAGTACTTGGATGGGAGACTGTCTGGGAACACCAGGTGCTGGAGGCTTGGGAGAAGAACCTGTAACCCACTCCCCCCAAAAATAATCTGCCATTGAAAACCCTATGAATAGCAGAGAAGCAGTAACAATACTGTTTTACCGTTGTACATAGGGTCACCATGAGTTGGACACAAACTCACTGCACCTAACAACAACGTCATGCATAGGGGGTCCAGGTTTAGCTCAGTTGGTAGAGTGCTGCTCACACTCTCTGAGGACCTGGGTTTAATACCCAGTACTGCAAACACGGGCTGGGATTTAGCTCAGTTGGTAGAGCGCTGCACTGCAGTCTGTGAGGTCCCGAGTTCAATTCCCAGCACCACAAAAATGGGAGAAGGGCCTGGCAATCCACTCCCAAGGCAATCCCAAAAAACAATCAGCCATTGAAAACCCTATGAGGGTCGCTATGAGTCAGATACCGACTGACTCAACGGCACCTAACAACAACAACAACAACAACAACAACAACTGCAAAATCGGGAGGACAAGGCCATCTACTCCCGAAACAATCCTGAAACAATCAGCCATTGAAAACTCTATGAGAATCACTACAGGTCAGACCTGACTTGGCAGCACCTCACAACAACAACAACTATGTCATGCATGTCAGTGGTACAGGGGTGTTGGGAGATGCTGGCTGTAGTCTGAGGAGTTTCTCACCCCAGGATCCTTGGCTCCATTGCAGTAAAGAATTTCAGGATGAGTCTGAGTGAAACAAAGTTAGTGAGTTTATTAATTAGGGATGAGACAGGCATTCAGAGAAAGAAAAAGAGATGCTTAAGAAAAGAATCATAGTACACATCCAAGACATGGGCACAGGCTTCTCAGGAGAGAGAACTTTTGAGAAGCTTGATAATAACTATATTTATGATTTTGTGACTTTTGAAGTTACATTGCTCCAACGATATAATTTATATCCCAGTTCAAAGTTTAACCAAAACAAACTGGTTTGGCTATCCTTAAAGAATTTCCTCTTTTGTAAAGGAAATTGTATGGTGGCTTTACAAGCTGTTTTGTTTTAGTTTATGGATGAGAGGGAAGTTCAAATAAGACAAAAACATAGGCCAAAAT